>VYXH01010149.1:211360-245467 GCA_013397275.1 Burhinus bistriatus
CTTTTTGTTGTTAATGTATTTGTAAAAACCTTTTTTGTTATCTCTTACGACAAGTGGCCCAATTAAGTTCTAGCTGTTCTTTGGCCTTTCTGGTGTTTTTTTCTGCATGACCTAACTAGATCCCTATACTCTTCTTGAGTTGTCTGCCCCTTCTTCCAAAGGTGGTAAACGCTTCTTTTTTTCCTGAGTCCCAGCAAAAGCTCCCTCTTCAGCCAGGCCGGACGTCTTCCCCGCCAGTTCATCTTACAACACATGGGGACAGCCTGCTCCTGCGCCTCCATGACTTCCATCTTGAAGAATGTCAAGCCTTCCTGGACCCCTTTGCCCTTCACAACTGTCTCCCAAGGGACTCTCTCAACAAGTGTCCTGAACAGGTTGAAGTCTGCCTTCTGGAAGTCCATGGTAGTGGTTTTGCTGACCCCCTTCCTTACTTCACCAAGAATTGAGAACTCTTATCATTTCATGGTCGCTAAGCCCAAGACGGCCTCCGACCACCACATCACCCACCAGATCCTCTCTATTTGTGAGCAGCACGTCTAGCAAGGCACCTCCCCTGATAGGCTCACTTACCAGTTGTTTCAGGAAGTTATTTTCCACACGCTCCAGGAATCGCCTAGACTATTTCCTGTCTAATGTGTTGTATTTCCAGCAGATGTCTGCTAAGTTGAAGTCCCCCACTAGGACTTATAAGCAGGTAAATAGCCATAAGAAGGACAATGATACCTCTGGACTGTATCAGTCAGAGTCCTTCTGGTCTTTACGCTCACGTCCAAAGGTGTGGTGCATCAGAAACCATGTGCAGTCCCGTTACTAAGTCAGTGCCACCAAAAGAAGAGCTCTCTGCTGCTGGTACTCAGAACTAGTTTTGGCAATGCAGTGCTGCTTTGGACTTCCTGAGCACTTTTCAGTACTTACTGACACTTTGCACCCAACCGTAGGTACATAAAACCACCCAGTCTCCAATTCATAAGTCGCTGACGTTCTGTGATAAAATCAGGAGGTGGAAACCCTGATGGACAGCAAGCTGAACGCAGATCTGTAGTGCACTCTCGTGGTAATGCAGGCTAACCACATACTGGGCTGTACACAGCAGGCATGTTACCAGCCCTCGGTGGGAAGCAACTTCCCCTCTCCTCAGCACTCTTATCTGCATCTGGAGACCTGTGACCACTCTGGGGCCACCAGTATGAGACAGACCCTGCCAAACTGGAGAAAGACCAGGGAGGACCTCTAAGATGTTAGGGGGCTGAGCAGAGGATTCAGGAGAAGAGGCTGGTGGGGCTGTGTTTGTTCAGGTTGGAGCACGAAAGGAGACAGGGCGATTTAATTTCTGTACACCATTGCCTGAAAGGCAGTAACAGAGAAGACCAAGATATACTCTTCTCAATGAAAGGACAACAGTGAACAGACATGAGCAGCAAGATCGGAAAGTCCAACTGGATATGAGGAAAAAAATGGTTGAGAACTGGGACAGGCTGCTCAGAAAGGCTGTGGAAATGTCATCCTGACAGACATGTACACCTCAACTGGATGAGGCTCTGAGTAACCTCATCTAACTTTGACATTAACCCTGGTTCAAGCAAGAGGTAAACTACTAGAGAGTCCTTTCAACCCAAATTTGGCTATTATTTCTATGATGCTAGAAATACAGATTAACTGTATTTACTTACTTACTTTTCTTTTGAAAATATTCATTTATAAAAACTAGTTTCTTGACAGAAACTCCAACTTTGAATTACCATCTTTTTTACTTAATGTTGACATTTACCTCAACAGAAATCAGCATTTCAATTATTAAATGGAGATAACAAATAAGATACAGCACACTCAACATATGGCACAAAAGCCCAAGGCAATCATCCGTCCTTACTGACTGTACTGGCAATTGCTACTTATCACTTTTCTAAGGTTATCACAGAAAAACAGTCTAGACTGCTTTTCTCCATCTGCAGATGGAGAACCTTTCATATAAACGGTCACACTGCTGCTTTTGTAGGCTCTGGAGAGGCTATGATTGCTTTCCTACCATGCGATTGTATATGAACCTACCACAATACTAAACTGTTGGCATCACTATCATTTATTATGGATCCATGTCTAATCACACAATTGGAAATAGCTACATTTTCACTGTGTGACAGCTGTGTACTCAATCTGGTGATTGAAAATAGATGCATGCCTAGGGAAAGCTGTCTGGGAAAGGACTGGAAGAACAATTCACTTGGACTGCATCAGGCTCCCTGAATTCTTCTTATGAAGCCCTAGCTGAAAAAGGACAACAAGCTATAGGCCAGAATTATTATTTTGACAGACAAGATCCGGCTCTTGGCCAGAGTTTCTCTACCCCAGCTGAAATGAAGAGCCATGAATGAGAAGACTGTAACTGCTTTAAAAATCAGCTTAGTTTTAAGAACGCTGTTCCACAGGTAAGTGGGAGCATAGAAAGAAGAGCAAACAGCTTTTTGAAATAGACACACCAGCTGACAGTTTGTTCTCCTGTGGACATCTCCTGCTGAAGAGGCAGGCAATGGAAAGAATATAAAAGGCATTTTGCATGGTTAGTGCTTGCTAAGAAAGGCCAGATATACAAAACACGGACACGCATGGGATGCTTGAAAAGGAAACTGGTTTCTATTATTTGCTGTACTCTGATCTTGGAATCATGCACATGGTTCCTTTGGAAAGTCAGTTTCTTTGGAAAATCATTTTGAGTGTTTCAGGTTGTCCACCCACCACCTTCAAAAAGGGTATACAGTGATTAATAACAGCATTTTGTACCATATCTGCCTACTGAAAAATATGTGCATAGTGCAAGTTCTTCTCTTCTCTCAACCAGATTTTTGATTTTCCATTTTTCCTCAAAATACTGCTTCTGTGCAGACTGAGGCTTGTCATCACACCTTCAGTATGTGCCACTCACACATACTAGCATGATGATACTCATGATCCCATGCAGACATGATCATTTTTTCCCTGCTTACAACACAGGAAGAGTAGTTAAGGACTGTTACCTCTTCACCCCACATTAGAGGACAATATGCAAAGTAGTAAACTGGGGGCTGAACTACAAGCACTTACATGTAGGTTTAATTTTAACATAAGTTACTATATTCTGCTTATTCTTCATTCTGTCACTCCGAGTTCTCTCACATGAATAAAAATGCTCATAATAAAAACCACCCCTATAAGCTTGCTTGCCTTGCAATAGCATCTCGCTCATTTTGAAAGCTGTTTGCCTGCCCCCTTTCCCTCTCACCCCAGTAGTATTTTCTTTCATCATTTGTATTCTCTTTGGATAGATAAAACACCAAGAACAATTTTCTCCTTCTCTGACTTCATGCCGATCTACAGCTATGATCTATTCACTAGTTCTTATTATAAAAAGAAGATATTTCAGGAATCACAGCTCACCACAAAAGCCACCTCAGGTAAGTGTTAAAAACATAGTCTTATTAATGTCCTAGCTTGTGACATAGTCATCTCCTCCCTGCAGCTCAAACAAGACTGTACATAATGAACAACAAAGTCAGATGGTGAGACTCGTCATTTCAGGTGCTTTTCCTGTCTCCAATCCAAAGAGCTTAAACAAGGAAAAGCAGTGGAATCATGGTGCTTGCAGTCATTTCCAGGAGCAATACAAAGGGATGCCCTCTACTAGTACCAACTCCCTTATCTTGCCAGGATTTCTTGGCAGCAGCAGGGGAGTACTGTGTTCCATGGTTTTTGAGATTTAGGAAATGCTAAATCATGCAGTGCCTGTTCAGTTTTGGCTCACAGAAAGCAACCCTCTCAATACTTCAAATGTGGAAATTCACCCTGATAAAATTAGATGATCAAGGGTGATTTAAATCCTGTCAAAGCCACTGCTGGCTCCAAATCTGTTCCTTTTTTTGGGAGAGATGCACCTCCTGTTCGCAAGATTAAAATAGGGTTTAGGTACAGCAAGGGAACACAGAATTTTCTAGAATTTAATAGATGTGGAGAGAGATTCCCAGTGTCTAGCATTCCATAACAGCAGCTGAGTATCCCACTTAAATAGGTCACATTGTTAGAAGAAAAAGAAAGGGCACTGTGTGATTTCCTTAGCAAAACTTGTAAATGTCCAGCAAAAGATAGCAACAGTCACTCGGATGCAGGTCGCCAAAGTCTGGGAAATTAAGTGACACTGTGCTGCATTCTTTGCTGAGCAAAGAACAAGCAAACAACTGTCATAGTCTGGAAAAGCCCACTGGCATCTAACTTCTTTCATTAGCTTCACAGCACATTGCGTGTGCACTGATTATAAGCCTCCAAAGATATGCAACATGCTCTTTTTATCCCTGCCTTTTTTTTTTTTTTTTTTTTTTTTTTTTTTTTTTTCCTTAAAGACTCCGAGACTCAGAACACCTGAGGAGAGGACTGGTACTGGCCTTAGGATACTCCCTCTCATCCTTTAAATCTCATTTGAAGAGGCACTTTTCCTGTTTGGGACACAAGAACTGGGCCATGCCAAATCATCTAAAATTAGAAGATTCAGCTCACAGGCTGCTAGCTTACAATGTTACTTATTCACTGACATGACACCAAAAGAAACAGAACTGTAAGGTTATTAGCACTGAGTTATTTCTCCCTCTTCTGCGCTGTTTCTCTTATATTATATGTTATTTGGGTAAAGTCCTTGCATGGCTCTGTTTATGTACACTTCTAGCACATGTAATCCTGATCAAAATCTCTGGCTACTCGCATACTAAAGACAATACAAATAAAACAAGACTATTCTTTCCTGAAAGCTGCATCAAACACATGGAGTTGGTTGGCTAGACAAAGCCAACCTGTATTAGCAGAGCCCAGATGAGGAGAGCACCCCACATAGACACAACACACAATGTCCTAAAAGCCAGATTCATAAGGGGGGTATTCTGAAAGTTGCTGTGCACACATGAACACAGATGCTTTGCATACTCAGGGCACCATTGTCAGAGGCTTTTGTTTAAAAACATCATCATTGCCATCTCCATCCTCATTACTAAAGACTAAGCAAAACTGGTGAACAAATGCTATGAAAAAAGACAGCCTGCTGCTGCTGTGATACAACACAACCTCTGTGCTTGACTTAACTCTTTATGCCATAAATACAAGCCAATACAAGAATGAGTAGTTCTGCTACTCTGATAGTCAATGCTATTCCCAGTGAGCAAGACTATTTCATTAACAGTCAAACGGCAGCAAAAAACCTTAGGCTCAAATGGAGATCCATAAAGCAGACGACCAAGTTAAGACCTCAGGTGAATCCTAGTCGCATGCATTCCAAGTAGTCCTTCACAAAATCCACTAGCCAGGACATATGAAAAGACTGAGGCATTTTATGTACACAGCTGAAGGTCAACCTCTGACATTGAAATTCTATGGACCCTAAACTATATTCAAAGAAAGGCCTGGTTTTATTGTTATTTTTTTAAAATGGAGACATTATCTAGAATATCTGACACAGTAGTGGATATATAACAGATAGAAAATCTTTTCTGTTTTGCAAGCTAAGCAGTCTTCACGTGTGCTGTTTACTACTAAGCTAAGTGTTCTGGACTGCTTGTGAGCAAGCATTCAGGAGAGTTTGGCAGCCACGTTGTGAAACTTAAACAATGCCCACTGAGATGGAGAACCTGACCACGACTCTGAAGCAGCAGGTCTTCTGTCAGCAAGAGGAGTGAAGAGCACACCTGGATCAGTCTCTATGAGAATACTGGTCAGAAATCTCCAATTTCAAGGTCGTGGGTACAAACAAATCTATAAGATGTATTTGCACACAATTCCATCCAAATGAGGTAAAAAAATTTTGAACCCTCTTTCAGTGCTGGTTCAGAGAACTAGCTCAGTGATTCGGTTGTAAGCAAGGGTTTTAAAAGCATAACATCTCATCTTTGCTTTGATATTACCTTATTATACTTCATATTAGCATTAATTCACATCATTCATATTAGACACACACTTTTGCAATATGTGCATTATCATTCAATTGAGATAGGAAAGCTCATCCAAAGTCAAAATCATGATCAGAATGAAGGACAGAATCTGTAATTATGTAATGCAGGTCCCACTGCAAAGCCCCATGGCACCTTTCCTACCCATTCACAAATGTAGTATTTCTGACAGGTGGATATGATCAGAGCACGCGCTTACCTAACCTGAACAAAACCTCAAACTTAGGTCACAGAATCACAGAATCACCAGGGTTGGAAGGGACCTCTGGAGATCATCTAGTCCAACCTCCCTGCCAGAGCAGGGACACCCAGAGCAGGTTGCACAAGATGGCGTCCAGGCGGGTTTTGAATGTCACTTACTAACATAAAGCTACCCCTTAAATGACAACCTTTTTCTAAAAAAAAAAAAAAAAAAAAAAAAAAATTAAAAAAAATGGCAGCACCTATAGAAGTCTTACAGCCCTGAGTTGGCAATTGCAACATCTATAACTCCTGACAAGCCNAAAATTTAAAAAAGCAGGGAATGAGAAATACCATATGCAATCAATATAGAGTCAGCTGGTAGGACATCACTTCACATGTGCTTGGTACCATCACATTGGGCAAAGTATAGAAGGATGGAAACTCGCCAAGAAAAAAAGTCATAGCAATACTGGTGGACCACTCATTTCGTGTAGTACTGCTTCCAAAAATGTCCTTAATGACTTTGGACTTGTACAAGCAAACAACACGACAAAGAATTCTCCTTGCTCTCCTTTGAGAGTCTTGGACAGCATGGTTAACAGGGTATTTGAGCTGTATTTTGGCTGAAAATAAACAACACCTCCAGCTCTTGCTCCAGTAGGCAATCCTTTTGCAAACACACGTTAACAGTAAACGTTATGGAATAAAGTGAATTAAATATTAAACAAGAGCAAGGTAGCCTAGAAGGGCATTATCTCAACCACATCCAGGTACAACAAGGAATCCAGACTTGAGAAAGCAAGTGGGACTACAGTGGCATTAAAACACTTTGGTAATTCATAGTTCTTGGCTGCTTTCAGGACTGGAGAGAATCAAATCATAATTTCCAAAGATAGCCTAAATAAGTTAATTGGGAGTTTGCGGTTCTCCCTCAGGAATGCTTCCCTGGCCATTAATCTCTGTTAGAAGTCCTCTGCACAAAGAGCTGTCATGGTCTTTAAGTCAACCCCTACCTCAAGAGCTGTTTTCCATCTGATACAGGGTCAGGACTCACAGTGCTCTGACCCATTTTCTCAACCATACAGGAATGAAAGCAGATTCTGAGGAGTTTTGAAACAATTAATTTTTGGGGTGAGCTTGAGAGATATATCTCTATTTTTTACATGACTATGCAATGACGACAACTGAATTCAACAATTATGTCAGTGCTGTTAAGATTATAAAATTTCTACAGCATTTTTAAGGGCAAAAAAAAAAGAAGCCTATGGCAGAAGACAGAATTCCAGTCTTTCTGCCTCAAATGCTTTACTATCTTTAAAGTTTACATACCAAAAAAGTAGAAGTATAATTTTTTTATTAAAGTACTGAAATTTCATATACAATCGTGCATCTGAATTAAGATACCACTAGTGGCAGAGATTCTTTAGGCTTTTTTGTCTTCTTGAGTTTGAGAAAGGACTAGCATGAAGAAAGCAGTAGCGCCTATATAACATGGAAAAGAATTAAAGTGTAAGGGGCTGGACGACCCCAAGTATTCTAAGAACATTATATTCCCTAGGTGTGATATTGCTATAACTTTCTTTAAACACAATCCTAGATAGACTTCAGCCCTTCTTATGTGGCTTTAGCTACAAGACTGTACATAAAATTAGCAGTGGGTAGGTACAATCTTAAAGGAAGATGAATATAGGGTATTCAATACCATAAAAAGGCATCAAGTTCAACTAAGGTTTACAAAATATCAGGTAAAAAGAATGAAAAAGTCTCTATAGTAATTCTGTAGTTAGTTAAGAGAAGAATTATTCAAAAAAATTAAGGATCAAGACTGTGGAATATTTTCTACGCTTTGTCTTCAATGCAACAGAAAAATTCTACATTTTGCTCCCAAATGGAAGAGTAAATTTGGAAATGGGTGTTCTTTTTTGTGTACTAAAGCAAAAGCTAGTATTAAACTCCAGAGAAGACATACTTGCAGTTTTACTTATGGGTTAGTTACTTCCAACAAATGGCTTGCTGAGCTTATAATATCTGTAGGATCTTATGTTCCTTTCAATCCTCCCCCTCTCCCTCTGATTTCTGCAATTCTTCTCATCACCCACGCCTGCAAACTGTGTCTAGTATTTGAGTCTTCTCCTCCTCCTCACACACTTACTCTTTTCAGACATGTATTTGTAAAATATAAAGGTCTGAATAAGTTTTCACTTTTAAAATAGACAAAGTTATTTCTAAATGTATTTCCAAAACTATCTTTAATAAGAAGATGCATGTATCTTATTTGGACTCAAATCGATATTACAGCGTGTTTCAGAAAGTTGAATGATTACATTTTTACTTTTTCTATTCTTTAAAGATTTTTAAAAATCTGTAATTTTATTTTTACTGTGTTAAAACTAATTCTACAGAATGTTACCACATATTTTATTAATAAACTGAATTCCTTCTCTTCAGAATTTAGAATCTAAAGCTGTGATTTGCAAGCCTAATCTGATAATGTCTTCACTGCACTTGGCCAGAATTTAAAGTATTTCACTGTTTTGCTACTTTATGCAAGAAAAAAAAATGGAAACACAGCAAACAGTTGCACAGATTCTACGATGGGAAGGAAACATGCAGTGGTACTATTTCAGTTAGACTCTGACATTTAAAATACACATGTATTTCTCTCCAAACTTGCATATTTTTGACTGCAAGTTTAAAATGCATCAAACGAAAGTCAGAAGCGTTCTCCAAAATACTTCCTTTTGATTAAGAATGCTTGAGAAATTGAAATAAAGGGGAAAAATAATCATTAGCTATCTGATATGACATAATTTATGATGATGTATTTGTGTCAAAAATGTCAGAACCATTCTCATCAGGTTTCCTCACTAAATAAACAACTGGTTTTAGGAGGTTTACGCTTGTAAAATACACATTGTATTGTTCTTACCATACATGCTGTACTCCAGATATCAGCAGGTGTACTGTAACCTGCTCCTATTAAAACCTCTATGGATCTGTATTGTCTTGTCTGGATGTCTTCTGTGAAGTGCTTATGCTAAAATAGAAAGAACCACATTAATGGAAAAAATGAACAATAAAAAAGCCTGTTCTAAATAATGAAGGCTAAATAGCTAAAATTATGTAGCTATACTTACCACCCAACAGGCATTCCCCAGGTCAGCAATTTTAACTCTAATTTTATCTGCATTTCTTGGGTCCAGTGGATTCACCAGTAAGTCAGCAGCACGAGTTTTTGCTAACACAAGCAAAATGCAGCATAGTTAGTATTTTGAACATACTATTCATTATCTCCAAGCACTTTCGCCTTGATACTTTACCCAGTTTTGTAATACATTGAAGACATCAAAATAATTTGCTGAATGTTACGAGAAATTAAAGCAATATAAATAGGATTTCTTAGCATGCTTTGACTGCCAAATGACTATTATTAGAATATCCAGAGGAGCTTCTAAGCAAAAACACTGCATATGTTTCCAAGAATAGATTCAGATAGAAAACGTTAAAATTCAAACTCCAAGAACGCCACATGAAAGGTACATTCTTGGAACAGCTTGGTTGAGAAAAAAAATTCCGCATGTGCATTCTTGGCTAAGGTAAATAAAATTTAGCTGGGTGGGAGGTTTTTTTGTTTTTTAAATAAATCTGGCCTTCCCAAGGGGAAAAAGATTCACCAAAACCTGGCTAATTTGAGAGCCTAGGGGACTGTCACCCATTTCACAGATAATTCAGTGTTGAAACAAAGTTCTCTGAAGGTCCTATTTGCCTTGAGTATGATCCAGACTAAAAAGACAGAACTTTAATCTAATTTACCCTGCAATCTTTACAGGCTCTTGGGACACATGATGACCCTAACATATGACAGCGGAGGACTGCACCTTTTCTTTGTTTTGACATACCACCTGCTAGCTCCTAAACTGTACTGGAAAGAAAGCAGATTGACTTGAACACGGAAGATAGAACCAGGTATCACAAATCACACAGCAGCAGAGGATTCATGTCAGGTTCTTTGTCCCAAAGCTATGAAGACTAAATCGGAAACTGGTGGTAAGGTAAGAACTGGTGGTGGTACTGGATCCAAAAGGCACTTAAACTGGCACAAGAGTTGGAAGATGAAAATACATTAGACATGGGACAAGGAGAAAAAATACAGGTTGTCTGATGGTGAGCTACGAGTGACTGACACCAGATGAGGATCTTCAACTGCCGGGACAGCAAGCCTGAATGGGCCATCAGGACACTGAAATACTGGCCAACCAGAAAAGAAAGTGGCAGGATCCACCAGGGGACAGAAGGAAAGAAAAGACAGGACTAAATGGCAGAAGATAGAAGGGGAAGTGACCTCAACAAGAGTACTCTAAAAAAGCTGGAATGGAGTCCAAGACTCAGATTTAGAAAAAGCACCAATATAGGGCATAAAAGTAAAATACACTGACAGAATAAGGTTGCAATCCAGCACTTAAAACCAGCAACTAGTAAGCTTAATATTAATGTCTTCCCTTCCAAACATGTTGCGTAGTACAGTAATTTTTGTTAAAACACAATCACATGCATTATTCAAGAAATAACAGGACCTTTCTCTATTCAGTTGTGCTGGAAACAAAAAAAAAAAGGTAGTGCTAGATAAATCCTTCCCACATTTCTTGTTAAAGGTGAAGGACTACAGTAAATAAAGTGGAATAAAGGGGGGGAAAAAAGGCCTCATCAGTAAGACATCTGAATATGACATTAGAAAACAGCTTTCTTCAACCTTCTTCTAACAGAGGACCCTGACAAGGTAATACGCAAGTGCCTACACTTTCGTTTTCTCAGGAACTCATGAAGTTTACAACCTGTATTTTCCAAGAGATGAATATAAGACCTTGGGTTCCGAATTTGAAAAACGTGGATCATTCACAACTGAAAGTGAAGTCAAAAGGAATGTACTTTTTAGCAAGTACTCTCAAAAAAGCATCCAAAGGAGCTCCACCTGAGCACAAAATTAGTGAGCATCTCTGATTTTCACTTTTGTGTGTCCTAGTTCTGTAAAACTGAGAAATACCACCTCCTCTTCTCACAGTCTCAGCATGACAGTACACTTAGTAAATATTCAAACACTGGGATGAGGAGAATGGTCATGAGGAAATTAATAGATCTATCTTAAGAGCATTTGGTCACACGGTGAAAACTTGAAAAAGATAAAAATCTAATAGCTGCTCATCCACTAAACACAAATGGGTTTGTGCACTGAATGAGGCAAGTATCCTGAAAATGTAAGATGAGACTATTTTACTTAATAATGGATAGCAATGCCTAGACAGAGAGGCACAAATAAAGTTTACTTCTAGATAAGAAAAGGGCACTAAAGTTATAGTGAAAAAGTAGCACCATTTAAAAATATTGATTAGCCTACAACTCTTGTATCTTTCTTCTTTCTAAATACCTTAATCTGTTTTATTACTGTTTAACCCAACATTATTATGATGCCATTAATATTAATAAAGTTCAGCTTTTCCTCTTTCTGAGGAAGAAGCAAGCTATGGCTGAATTTACTATCTTTCCTCTTTCTTTGCATAAAAGGTCTGTAAATTGCTCCTGATGAGATAATATCAAGGAGGAATAAAGTAGGTTTGTTCCTCTGGCTATGCAGATAAGCTGCTCCCACGATGACAAACCCAACTTCACTCTCTGGAGGCATGAGGATTTTACACACCACCCCAGAAAACAGCAGTAGAGGCTTTCTGCCTATATACTGCCAGTTGCACAAAGGAAGAGCCTACCAGGCATCTAGGAACCTCCTGTACATTGTTTAAGTGAGTACAGAGTGTAAGGAGATGGACTGGAAGACTCATTAGCCTGGATCTTGACATTTTCCAGAAATAAAGCTCTACGCAGTTGTATTTTACTTCACATTTCTTGCCTACCTGCAAATTACCTTACCTGTCAGACTCTACAATAAACTGTGTGAATTACTCTTCTAAAGTCTTAAAGCAAGAAATACACTCGACTGTACTTTTCAATACATCTCTATTTAAATTTAGTGACTTCATCTGGGACAACGTTGATGCAGGCTTGGTGATCTTCTCCTAAGCTACCTCATTTTCTTCTATCCTCTTACAGATTTAGTCTCTAAGTATTTTCTTTATTAAAGTTGAAACCCATATATTTACCATTTAACCACTGGCACTACAAATAAAACCTATGCGTAATACCTAGGAGCTATTTAATTCAATGGCAAAAATCCAGCTCTTCGCAATGACACCTAGATTTCACCTTCCATGTCTTCAATAAACAGGATTTACAGGCAAATGTTTTGGATCTGAGCAGTTCTGGTGGCCAGAATTTAAATGTCCAAAACCATGCTGAATACAGAAAAGCCGTAATGAGTTGAGGGTTGGCAACATGCCTTACAGAGACAAATTAATCTTGTTGAGTTTTAATAAAAGGTTCAGAGAGGAACTGTTTGAAACAGAAAAGAAACATTAATGAACGAAAATACAGCATATTACAAAATTTTTGAATATGACTGAGAAAAGATATAACAAGAAGTAATAGCTAGAAGCTGCAGCCAGACAAATACAAATTTGCTACAATTCTTCTGAAACAATTCTGAGTACTGACCAGTGGAACACACTCCAACCACACTAGGTTTTATCATTTCATTTGTCCAAACCAAGAGCAGGTATCTTTTTGGAAAATATGTTTTAAACCAACCATAAAGGTTACTGGGCTTAATAGAGGGTGTATTACTGGCTTGTTATAAAAGGAAGTGAGGTTACATGATCTCATGATGGCCTTCTGCCCTTTAACTATGGGAATAATGCTTACTTACAACTATAAACTTCCTTTTCTTTTTCCTATGTACACTGACCTGTCAATGTAAATATTTCATCTACAATAACTTAACTAATACCCTTAAAAACAGCTTCTACAGCAGATTTTTTTTTTTAAATCACAGTTGTGTCTTCCTCTTAAAATTTAAGATGGTAGATTTGTTTGAATTTAACAGGAATGCTTTTGTATTGTGTTCCAAGCAGCATCTATCTAACTCCCAGGTTTGAATGCAAGAGAAATAATCTAATTTACTTAAAGTAAGCTTAGCTAAGCTATTGCCTTTAATGAGACTACTACAATTTTTTTTAACATTAGCACTGCCTTTCTATTCCACTTATTTGTCTCTTTTTTTTAAAATGTAGTACACACCCATACTGCTAGACAAAAGTCTTCCATCAACTAAAATCAAAAGTGCTTTTTTCCCCCCCTTCTACTTCTAAAAGCCGTTCAAAACTAATACATTTGCTTTTCCTTGAAACCTGGTCCTATGAGGTCAAAATTCACCAGAATGCTTTGGCACCAAACTAACTTAAATGCCTCCTCTTCATTTCTAGATATCTGCTCTGCCTTTTTGCCAAAAGTCTTCTAAGATTAAATACTAAATTTAAAATAATCATAATTGAGATTTTGCATTCACACAATGTACAATTCAATGAGCAAAATGTTCAGTGTAGGCAAAACCAAGAAGATGAAATCAGCCAGCAATGAAAGAAGGGTTCCCAGTAGCAGGCTGCAGCTGTAACCCAACCCTAGCTATGGTTAATCTGACCTTGTATCCCACCTCCCTCCCCAAGTCTGGGAAGTGCCTAGGAAAGACAGCATTTGGAAGCAGTCTGCGCAGATTTCTCTGACTGCAGAGGTGGGCACACAGGCACCATCTTTTCAGTGGGCACTCTTCAGACTCAAGCACAAAGCAGGCCAGGACATTAGTAGGTTTGGCACCAACCCAGAAACTAAAAAGATTTAGAACGCTTAACCTGTAGGTAGAGAAAAGTGAATGTCACTGACAAGTGCTAGACCTAGTATTCAATCAAAGTCAGGGAAATGGTGTGATAGAGTTCTTGTCTGTTGCTGAAAGGTCCTCTGTGTTACTGAAAGAAACATTTGACAGTCTACCCATAAGGCTTGGTACTGAATTTTCACCAAAATGCTCAAAACAAATAAAATGTAAAATCAGCATACACGTGTCACTGAACACAGATAAAACATATACAGAAGGTTTAACCCCACTGCTCATTCTTCATAAGACATCACCTACAGCTCCAAGAGACTTCAAGCATGGTATATGCCACTAAGAGGAATACTTACTTTTTGGCAAATCCCCAGTGCTTGAAGCTGAAACTGTTCTGCTCCTGTCGTGAGATGGGCTGCTCTCCTCTCTTTCGGTTACAGTTGATCCTTCAGAAACAGCAGAACCACAAGCTACAGACTCTAGCGCCCCAGAGAACACTGAAGCTGAAAATTCAGAGAACTGTGACTCAGGAATTTTATGACGTCCATTTGGCAATTCACCATTAAACTGTTCATAGGAGCTGCTATATGAGTAATCACTTTTTGCATTTGGCTCATCAAGATTATACTCCTCTGGATTTGGACATTCTTCCTCATCCTCATCTTCATCTTCAATCTGTTGTTCCAAAAGGAATGGGCCATTCACAATATGGCCATTTGTTTTGGGGGATTCTATCCACTTAGGGTCTGTAGGGTCAGTGTTGACAAGTTCCTGCTCAACGTCATCATCTTTTTCAGTGTTTTCTTTCTCTGTGTCTTCTTTTTCATCCTGATCATCTGCTTCACCTGAAAAATTTCAATGAGCAACACATTAGATCATACATCAATATACATTTTGAAATTAGGAATTGATAATTTTTAATTCTTCAGTGACTACTTGACTGCTGACATACCACACAAGGAAACACTGAATATCACTGAAATATGCAAAGACCTTAAAAATCTAAATTAAAGGTGAAAGAAAGAACTAGTAAGGCTGTTGGGAAAAATAAACATGGGAAGCGGTTCAGGAGGGAACAATTCAGAAGAGAATAATATTATGAAGGAAAGATAGATGAGGTCTGGAAAGCAAGCTTTACAAATCTATAACTCCATCTGTGTCAAACAGGGAGTCATCATAGAAGTAGGAAAATTCACAGGAAGAGCAGAACAAAACTAAACTAAACCAAAAGATAGACAGTCTCAGTAGCTACGTGTTTATCTGAATTAGAAAGAGTTGACAAGAAAACCCAGGAAGCCAGAACAGAGTTGGACCATAACAATTATGCTCCAAAACAGCGGGACTAAACAAGAATTTTAACAAAGCATCTTAAAAATTTTGGTGAAGAAGCTGAAATTATTACTACCTGAATAGATCATTACAACGAACATTGTAACAAGAAAGGGGAAAGTAAGGATGTCTATAACTATGTTAATGTTACAGAATACAAATTCACCTTAGTTTTTCTCTATCTCGCCAAGATACTTGGTGTTATGCCACTTAATGTGGTATGACAACTGACTGTTCTATTTAATTTTCTAAGTGCGCTTTTTGTGGGATTTGATAGCTAGATTGCTATGGAAGTTTTTATTCACTTCTGTAGTAGGTTTGACTTCTCTTTTCCTCTTTAGACTTTGTAGTTATGATTTCACCTACAAGTGAAAATGAAATTTAATGATCTTGGAAAGGCTGGAGGATTTTGTTCATTGCATCAGATGCAACGCTGCAATTACTTTCCCCGCTGAAACAGTAAATTCAGGGTCAATAAAAGCAGGAATACTAACCATCATCATTTCCAGGTTCTTCATCTACTACCTCTTCTATATCAGCTGTTTTTAGTTTCACCTCTGGGTGGTACTCATCTTCTTGTTCATTTGACAGTATAGCTGAGGTTACATTTTCTTCTATTTTTTTCCTTTCGGCTTCTCGCTCTAGTTCTTCTATTTCCTGCAGGCGTTTTTCTAATAGCTCAGCTTGTCTCTTCTGTTTTTTCTTCAGTTTTTTCTTTTTGTTTTTGGATATTTTTCCAACCTAAAATATTAATACAAACAAAAGAAAAGAAAACGACACAAACCCTAAACAATTATTCTCAAGGCATCTCACACCAAATTCACTTGCAGTATAATTACTTTTTATTTGAAAATACCGGATGTCAATTAATATAATAAATATGTTGTTTCTTCCATTTTAGTTCAAATCAAGAATGATGTAGAGTTATGCAAAGAAAAAAAAGCTATCAAAATCTTAGATAGTTATACATCTTTTTACATGGTTGTTTATTAGCTACAAGAGCAAAATATATCTAAGATGCCATAGTAAAATTCCTACCATCCTATAAACTCTACTAGCATAATAATCTTAAACTTCAATTTAGATCAGCAGTTGATATTGCATGTAGAAGATATTCTGCTATCATATCTAGCTATTTACATAAAATTTTATACATGATTTCTCTCTCTGTACAATGCAGGTAATGACCAGCAAAAATATGCTGAGAAAAATGATTCAAAAAAGCCAGACATCAAAAACTTTAAAGAATTTTAAATAAATCCTGTGTTGTTCAGCTATTTCCCTGTGAAAGAAAAGCATTTTTATTATTCACTTCTGGCCCAAAACATATGAATCACAAACAACAGATGGCCATTATGAAAAGTTTCATGTTTTATATAACATAAGGATTGAAAAACTCAGGTAGAGTAACAAGGAAAAAAAAATTAACACATCTGACCTAGGATTGAAACAGCTTCTTGTATTTTAATTGAATTCTGACTTCTAGTTTTACTATTTGATAAATTAGATCTACCCAGTTTTTATTCATTGTTTAGATATCACAGTAAGAAATCCGCATATAATTCAAAAGTAAAGTACAAGGAACAAAGGGAAATACTATTTTCTCAAAGGTTTATCTGCAAATCCTGTTGTCTTCAAAAGAAGCTATGGGACAGTCAAAACCAGACAGTTAATTTGACAATCCTATTAATTTTCATCCATGTTGTATGCCCAATGAAATCATGTATGTTCTGTACACACAGACATAGAAAGCAGGTTTGACCTTAGGTATTTCTAAACAGCTGCATTATCAGTGGTTATTTGCTATACGTATAGGGCAAAAAGATTTTTCAAACCTCATAAAAAACCTCTCCTTTAAGGTTTTGATGATTAAGGCCCTGAAGTCCTTAAGCTACCTGCAATGCATGATATTTAGTGCATACACCCATTTTTGTCAGGATTTGAATGGAATGGATTATTCCTCAAGAGATTAAAATGGTAATGCTTAACTTTCTTTGACATAGCTACAGAATTATAAGTCTATGAGAGTTCTCATCAGAGAAATACTGTGCTTAAAACTGGTAAGGCCAAAGACATTAAAAGTAAAGTGTTCTTTGAAAGACAAAAGCTTTATTGAAAGGAAGCTTTTAAAAAGGGTAGCCACTACCAACCGTCTAATAGCTATTAATACCTACAGAAACACAGAAAATAACATAGTTAATTTGAATTATATAACAATACTTACAGGCTTTTGTTGTGGAGCTGTACTCACTAAAAAGAAAAAAAATATTTTAAAGGTACATTTTTACAAAAACAACTCTATAAAAGCAGAAAGTAGTATAAACTATGTAAAAATATCCTTAACTAAGTATAAGAAGTGACTTATTTTATTTTTTATTTTAGTCAGATTTTTTACTCTTTACAAGTACCTGCTGCCTGAAATGATTTGATGTCTCCATTAGAGCATGTGGAATTGGAAGGAGCTAGCATCAATTTCTGTTCACTCTGTTGTGGTTGGTGGAGAGTTAATGAAAGTCAGAAAGGGAAGTCTGAATCAGTAAAGACTGGACAGAAAACATTAAATGACTGCAGAGTCGTCACAGATGAAATGGATGTAGTCAGCTGACTGAGCAGACAGATTTTAAATAGTTCAGGGACTATCAACAAAGACAACGACTACATGTTGCACTCAACAGAAAAGTCAAATATTCCTATTTCCTTTGTTCTGAAACAAGATAGTCTGATTGCTAGGACTGAAGGCATGAGAAAGTTCCTATGGCAAAAAGCACAGCACCGCAGTATCTTCCTAAGCATCTCTCAGAAGGATACCATCAATGACTAGGTCTGATGAGATTACAATACTAACTATGAAAACCCACAGAACAGCAATACAAGCCACACAACCCCCTCCTTAAATAATCAAACCCAATAAAAATAACCAAATATGGGAGACAGAGGCAAAGTGGAAGTGAGAAAGAGGAACTGAACGGGGGAGGAGAACCTCTCATGAACTTCTTTAGACACACAGGCATATGGCAATTAACAAATGCAAAATAAAAACCGGAGACAGTTGAGACTTCAAAGTTCTTTTATAGGTTCAGCTCCTGCTGCTAAGTTCAGGGAAAAAATGACTTGTATGCCCCTGAGAGGGCAAGGTTTTCAAAAAGGCTGACCTAAGGTTCTTAAACTTGAGTACCATCACTGCTCTAAAACGGGCAATCATGCAGAACCTATTCTCGAAATGTAAGGAAAACACATCTTCAGCTCCTGTGTGGAAAGCCATAGATTTAATTACAATTTGCTAAGAACAAAGTGTATTCCTTAATATTTATTTTAATGTCAGGAAGCAACATAAAGTCTGCATGAACAAAATCAAGTTACTTCCCACACAAATAACATACAGCCTTTAGCTATGTGATTACACATTATGTAAAATTCAACACAATATATTCAAAATTCATAAGATTTTGCATCTTAATATATATAATAACGTGAAATATTTATGGATTTGGACTACAGTATTTGTTCCTGATATAGCAGGTATTTTATTATACCTCAGAGATTTTAATCTGTAATATATTTTCTGACAATATTACAAAGGTATTTAAATGTTATTATTTCTCCACTGCCTGTAGCTGATGTGCTGCACTGGCAACCATGGTACTAAAGATCACTAGAAAAGCCACACTTCCTCCTTGTTTCTCTTTACTGATTGCTGTGAACTTCTTTACCTTGGTTTCTCCTAGCTAAACATAATGTACAGTTCCTACCTAAACTCTTGGTAAGTTTAACATAAAATATTGCACATAGAGTATTAGGGAGAAGGGCTTATCATGAATTCAGTTAGGTACAACAAATTTCATTTTCAAGAGTGAAAAACTATGGACTCTTAAGACTTTTCATTGCATTCTGAGAATAAGTTATAACCAATGAGAAGGCAGATAATTTCACAAGGACACTGATGAACTTGTAATGGAACTAGACACATAATTTAGGCAACATTATTAATTATTTTCAGTATTAGAGATGCAAGGCTCCAGTGTGGCAAAACCCCAGCCACTAAAGCTTGTGGAGTGGGAGGACAGTAAGTTTATTCTAATAAATCTTTTTCTCTATCTGGAGACCCCAAAAACTTGAACGTGCAAAACTGAGAAGAAAGCATTTCCCTGATAGATTCCAGAGCATGAATAAGAACTAACTAGACATGCATTTTTCATACACAATTATTAAAGATGTTAATTTTCATTAAATAAAATATTAGCATTAATATACTTATGGAACTTTACTATGTTTCATTTAAATATACTATCATACCTGCTGAGCCAGAGGGAGGAGGAGCACCAGCTTTCTGCCACTCGGTAGCTTCAGCAGCCATTCTACGAACATAGGCATCATCCACGCACATCAAAATGTTTTCTGGCTTTATATCCGTATGAATGATCTTGCACTTGCTGTGTAGATAATCTAGACCTTGAAGTACCTAATTACAAAAGGATTTTAAAAAAAATTTATTTTAATTACTCAGACCAAGATAATGTATTTGTTATCAGCAGAGAGAGTTCAACTGATTGCCTGCAGTCCATATGTGGTCTGACAGGATAATTTATTTAGCTCACAAACCCAGTTACGGAGACTTTCATGAGTAACACGCTGGTTGGCTGAATTGTCTTGATGACAGCAACCTGCTCTCAGACTTCCATTTCCCAAGTGCTCTTTAGTTGATCGGCACATGTGTAAAAAAACTTGATACATCTTCCTTTGAAAAAGGAATTTGGCTGCTCAGTCCTCACTGGTTCATTGTTTAAAAGATCGTTATTCCAAGAAAACCACTGCAAGTACTGCATACTGTAACTGAAGTCTGGTTTGTGAATAACCATCTTAAAATTGATTATAATAAAAAGTAAAAAGGGAAATGCGTTGTTGGGATGAAATGCTAACTATAGTTTTCCTTAGAATTCCAGTAGTAATTCAGCTTTTAATGTGACCAAGACGTCACATAAGGACTTGTTTAGCTGTATTTGTCACATGTATTTTTCCACTAGTCTTTTATACTCTCTGCAGGCTAAATTCTGCCAGTTCATATCAAACCTGCATATGCAAAGTCTTAAAAATGCATTCTGAGACAAAAATTAAAACATGATTTTTACACAATGAAAAAATTTCTCAAATTATGACTGGAACAGGAAAACAATAGTTTGTATTTTACGTAAGACCTAGGTATGATAAACTGTGGAAGTCAATTATTAGAATTATTCAGTACAGAATAATGTAACAGCATAAACCAAGTTATCGCTATGATAACCTACATAAATACTGTAGAAAAATATCAGCAAGAAAGAAAAAAACCCAGAAACCTAGCTGACCCCACTTAAAAGACTTCTTTGGATTTTTAGAGAATGTCCTGCAGCAGGAATCAGACCTCCAGACTCATGAGCTCCAGCTACAAGAACATCCTGCCAATCTAGGTATTTTATAAATAAATTAGCAAGCTCCTTGCTCTCAGGATACTTGAAGACATAACTAGTTAGGGTGAACTTCAAAAAGCAAAGTGTGTTGGTTCAAAATAGCTGTAACAGAACACAAATACATTGGTCTACCACCCAGTCCTGAGCTAGTACCAGAACTGGAACATCCATCCAGCACACAAGGCAGCTCAGATAAGAGAAGAGGAGCAGTAGCATGCGTATGGTATTTACACTGAGGCAATGTATTCTAGAAACACCTCAAGTGCATGGCTCTGCTTTCTCCAGTTCTGGAGCTAGACTGGAACAGCAACCTTTCTGAAAAGCTTTCTTTAAATGCCTATAAAAAACTCGAATGTTCACTTAAGCAGGATTCGGCGTTGGTGCCAATGGTACACCTAAATGTGGCATTCTTCATAATATGGATTTTTTTCCTGCAGATCCAAAATATGTTTGGCTACTTGCCAAAGCAACTGAAAGAACACACAGTATGTCTCAAAGTAAGAAATGTTAAAGAAAGATTGGTTTATACTGGGAAGGTAGTTAGTGGTTAAGTGACTTCAAATTTTAGAAGCGTCATTAATAGCAACATAAAGACAGATTATAATAGTCTCTCCCCTCCCCCACTACACTACAGACCATCTTACATATTATCACTGAATGCCTGTAATTCTGAGGCCAAGAAAAAAAAAAGAGATTCCAGAGTACATTGAAAGCCATAAACATTCAGAAGAAAAAATATCTGTTCCAGTGCAATATGTAAGCAGTGGAATTAATGTGAAAGTAGATTTGATATCTCCCACTTTAAAAAAATAGCCTTTCCCTCTTTTAAGCCACAGTGTTAGGGTGATAGGTTTGTCTTTAATTTGGGTAAAGAATCTTTTTTCAAAGAAAAAGAAAAAAAATTTAAAAAAAAAAGTAGAAAACAGAGTACTTTTTAGAATCCCAATCAGTTCTACAAGTTACCATAAGGACCATTCTGCTAGAATTTTATAAATAGAAAGAATGTTCTTAGTGGTCTTAAAATGTGGATCAGGCTGCTTCATCCTAAAAACTGGAAGTACATTATAACACTAAACCATTAAGTAAACATATACTACATGGACATGCTTTGCACTGTGCCCTGAGATGATGGAGAACAGGGAAAACACTCCTAGTTTTTAGTTATCTGTACACCAAAAAGGGAAAAAAGTAAAATGGGTAATGCATTGTGACTCTGAAAAATTACAATAGATCCCGTTACTACAATCAAAAATGTAAATTAGAAGGCTGTATTCTTTTTCCTTGTAAAGGTCACATGGCTAGTTTCACATCAAGAAACTCTCATAATTTGCAGTTTCTAATTAATATTCACTTTCTTTTTCATTCAAGAAGCCACATCATATTGACCCATTAAACAGATTATTTACTATACTATAGATCAAAGCAGAAATGAAAACTTCCATTGATGCTCATTTCAGCATCCATTTCAGAACATGATCCTCTCAAAAGAGACTGATGCCATACATTTTACAAGCCAAAGTAAGGATTCTAGAATTAAATAAATGGACACTTGCAATCATCTCCACTGCAAAAAAGGAACTGCAGCAACTAGGCCTTTTTAAAATTCTGCAGGGTCTTCTTTTGCACAACAGCTCACATAACTCTACCCTGGGGAAAAAAAGCTGCTTAAAACAAAAATGAAATTTCTTCCTAATCTTCCAAATCATAGCATAAAAAATTCCTTTTCAATTGTAGCATGGAATTATAATACTTTCTGAAACAAACTGGTTTGCTGTACAGTAACAGCAGTGCAATAATTGAATTGTTTCATATTCAAATTTCATAAAGAAGTTTTTAGAACATGTGTGGCACAAGTTTTGTCTGAGTAGAAGAAAGAATAAGAATCTGTATTATCTTTAATAAGATGACCAACCTAGAAGTCTTACCAGTCTATGCCACTATCACTAGTCCAGTTAATTCCAACCTCACAAAAATTAAACCTTTTTAATCTTTCAGGACTAATGTGTTCCTCTTTTTTCAGGTATCAAGTGTTTGAATTACTTGGAATTTTTACCTTTGCTTAACTTCAAAGAGTAATTTAGTTGAAAGATTGTGATTCAAACCCTCCCTGTCTAAGATGCAGCGCCCGACCACCCTCACTAGCAGAATTTCTCCTTTCCTAACTCGTGTGTGTTGCTTTTTGTCCTATCTTTGTGTATTGAAAAGAGAAGTCTGGCTCCATTTTCTCTGTCTGTGCTGAAGACATCAAAAGTTTCCCCCTTTATTAGCCTCTTCTTAAAACTGAACAAACCAGTTCTCTCAAGACCTCTCATACAACATATGCTGCAGCTCCCTCATCCTCTTGGTGGCCTTCCACTGGACTCACTCCAGTAAGCCAATGTCTTGCACTTGGAGCCCAAAACTGTAGATAGTCCTGATGTGCTAAAAGAGAGCCCTCATTCTGCTGCCTACACTCTTGCTGATGTGGCCTACTACATCACAGGAGCTCACCACTGGCTCACGTTCAGCTTGTCTATCAGGACCCCTCATGCCAAGGCTGACATCAGTCTTCACATTTTCAGCTAGTTCTTCCTTATTCATAACCAGTCCAGCAAGGTGCATTTCTGACCTGTCTCCTTGGTGAGATACAGCTCACCCCATGCTGAGAAACCTTCCTCAACACATTCCAGAAATCTCCTTGATTGCATGTGCCCCACCAGAGCAGATACCAAGGGGGTTAAAAGTCCCCCATAAGGACCTTCTTAACTACATCCGACACTGGCAGCCTGTAGCAGATACATACCATGATGTCACCCTTGTTGGTCTCCCTTCTGACCCTGACCCATTCTACAGCAAAGATTCAAACGTTTAAGCTCAATCCCTCTTCCCTGGACATCCTGTATAAAGCGCCTTTATCAGGCTACTTCTGCTCACCAGGTATCTGAGCTATCCCACCACACCTTTGTGCTTCCAAAGAGGTCACAGCTCGGCAACTGCGTATGATTTCTAATTCCTGTCCTGCGCTCCCCATGCTGTATGCATTTGTACATGCCACTTGTGTCAGGTCGCCCAGTCATAATGATCAGAGAAAGTACTGAGAGCCCCCCCATAATTCTGTCCTTCAGGTCCCTGTCCTTGCTGACCCCACTTGTCACTGGGTTGTGGTCACCATTCCTGAAGACCCCACCTGAAAGTCCTCTGCTAGGTTACAGGAGCTTGTTGGCAAAGATGCTGTGAAGCTGGGTTCAGAAGTTCTCACCTTCCTTCCAAAAAGGGGTTGTTTTCAGCTTGGATCCATTCAGTGGTCTGGCTTACAGCCTGTTTCTGCAAACAGGCAGTGTAACTGAGGTAAGAGCAAACTGCAGTAGGGAGCTCCTAAACCTGGCTTTGCTATTAAACCTGTTTTATCAAGAAATTACATTGTAATTTCTCAGGTTTTGGCCAAACTCCAGGACAACAGTGCAACCAAAGCGAAAACATTCCAAACAAAAAAAATTTACAACATTTACTGAAAACAGTGGATATTTACATGCATGTATAATACAGATATGCACATTCCTATTTCTTAGCAGGCAGCTCAGTTCGGCTGAAGTACTGCAATACTACAGTTCCTTATTTCTAGTATCTGAGCCACCTAGTTGTATAGAAATTAATGGACCTAAAATTTCAACTGTCTACTAAAAACTGCATCAATCAGTTATTTAACTAATTCTGACTAAAGAGTTGATAGGTTGATATTCATGACATACAATAATAATTACAAAGAAAGTAACTACTTTTTAAACTACTTTTACTCAACAGATCACTTATTAATAAATAGAGGTAATGTTGATAAAGGCAATACAAGTTACTTAAGTGCAAAAATATTTCGTTCATCATTTGTAGGTATTGACTGCACGTAGATTAATAGTATATACAAAATCACAGACATATATATGATTTTTTCCCTGCTGAAAGACTATTCTCCTTCAAATCACCTTTCAGCAATTTGATTTTCATAGTATAGCAAAAAACCATATTTTGAAAGAACACGTCCCAGTGAAATGTTCTGAACTGTCTCATCTTGTTAGCCCTCTGACTCTACAAAATACAATTTTCAAAGAACAGTTTTTTCCTTTAGAACCTATTTTTCAGAGATATGATTTTTTTCAGTTTTATAGCACTGTATTATTTCCTACTGTTCTGATGTTTTATTTTCCAGAAGATCTTATTAAGAAACATGACATGTCAACCAAAACTGCAATTGAATATTAATATCCTTACATCTACGAAAAAGACTCATTGCTTCAAGCTTTTTATTTTCTAAAGCAGCTCAGGAACCTCCCTTATCAGTGGGAAATCTTGATTTTAAAACAAAACGAAACAAACAAAAAGTCACCCAGCATGCAGAAATGGTGGCTATCCAGAAAGATGCTCTTGCAGCCCCTCCTCCGGGATTACCAGTAAAATTATCTTACCTTACATATCCATTAGTAAGAGTTCAGTTGAAATATCATCATTTTAATCTTCAAACTGTTAACAATGGTGGAAAAACCTCATTAAAACATTAACAAATCTTACCTGTCGAATTATACTTTTTACACAACGGATGGGAAGGCCTTGATAATTGGACTTGATTATCCATTTTAGGAGGTGATGTCCAAGTACTTCGAAGACCATACAGACATCTGGGATTTAATTAAGGATAATTTCCAGATAAACTTGTTGATGAGATCAACACAAATGTTTGTTTACATGCTGGCTAAAGCAGTTATCATCCTGTTTAGAGGAAAAACAGTTCCCCTAACATGAGCAGAGCATGGTATATGCTTTGGTACTACATTTCAATTATATATAAACACATACCAGAACAGTGCCCAAATGTAGAAAAATTTAAAATAAAACGTTAATTATGCAAATCTTGTCAGTTATTTCTACATGTTAACAAGAGCATTAGGCTGAACAATGAAATAGGTAATTGTAAAAAATAACTCATTTTTCTTTTCTTTGAAACAGTTCAAAGTACTGATTTTGCCTATTATCTCTAGTTTCTAATAAATTTAAAATTATATGAATAGAAGGTTTTAACAACAAAAGACTGAAGCAACAGTGTTTTAGAAAATGAATCATACTAAACATCTTTTTGATTAGGCTCAATTAAGCATCACTTGACAACAAAGACTAAAGTAGTAAGAGAACGGATCTCTTACCACCTACAGTTTTACCTGCAGAGAATAATAGCAATCACCAAAGAACTCAGGTACAAAGAAAATGTGGAACTCAGAAGCAACATGCAAAAAACACAGTGCCAAAAAGTTTAATTTGACCCAGCATCTACTATTAGCCACCAACAGAGGCCAATAGTAGATGACCAGGAAAGAGCATTAGCAAAAAACAAGATGCAGGAACTTCCAGTGATTTATGATACAAGGGCTTCCTAATTTAGAGATTTTACACTTAATATATCTGGGTCAGTTATCTTTCTATTGAGAAAATTTCAGACATCCAAGCAAATTGTAATTTTTATAATCCACAACATTCCCTTAAGAAATTATACAATTGGACTATATAGAGTTAATCCTCAGACACGAGCTGGGGAAGACCTTAATATCCCTGGAAATGAGAAAGAATGTTAAAATCTTAACTACGTGATACTATAACATTGCAAAGAATAATGAAATACAAATACCAGAATATGAATTAATTGATGGATACTGCAGGAAAATCTCAATGGATGAAATTAGACTGTATCTCAGACCATTCATAGGGAACTACATTATTAGGGCAGAAATCTTACCTGACTTCTCTAGGTTTTATTAACTAGAGTCTTGGTTTTATTAACTAGAGTCTTAAAGTCACTGTCTTACCTTGTGTCAAAATTAGACTTACTTTGTCTGCCAGTCTATAATTTACATTCTTCTCAAGTACCTACCTATATGCATAAAGCTTACTGAAGTTTTAAAACTTACATCCCCTATGCTGGAGTTAGATCAAAGTTAAAAGGTCTCAAGACTCGTCAAAGCACATTGTGAAGAACTGTAACATTTTGATTGCTGTTCATCTCACTTCATGTTCTTTAATTCTTGTATGAGGAGACAGTGAATAGTCATTTCTCAATCATATCAATCAAGTCTACTCAGAATATTATAAAACTCTACTCCGCTCAGAAGAGGAAACAGTCTTGGTTACTTTACCACACAAGCATCCAATGAACAGAAGTCACTAGTAAAGCACACAGCCATCAAAAAGGATGAGCATAGCACATTAGCTCTGCAGGGCTTATTAACTTAGCCCACGCAGTGAAGTTGCAATGCTACAGCAACACAGATTTCAGAAAGGCAAGACACTGCAGCACTCAGAAATGAAATTTAGGACACCCGCCCACAGTCCTTCAGACCACTGCTGCTGCAGACTCTCCAATGCACATTCCTGCCATTCCTTGTCCTTACAGAATTGCTAAGCTTTGCCAGTAAGCAGAAGAGAAAGGGGTGTAGGGAAGCGAATAACTGAGAGGCAAGGGGAGGGCACCCAGAAGGAAGACGCAAGGAGGAAGGGCAGAGGCAGACAAATGGGGGGGGGGAGCCCACAAGAAAGAGAAGTGATGTCTACCTGAAAAAAAGATTGTAACATTTTGCTGGGAGGACTCGGACAAACTCAAGGCATGCTCAGTACTGGGGAGGCAACTGGGATGGTGAGAGGACATACAGGAGGCTCAGTGTTTGGAGTAGGTATGTGAAAACGTGACTGTTGTCTTATTTACTATCCTGACCTGAAAAATGTTAACTGTAAGCCAGACTGTCCACAACAAAGTGTTTGGGAAAAGCTGTGCATTAACTATTAGGAAACCAGCCTTGCAAGCCCCAGGATCTTCCTACAGCACCAACATCCTGACAGGTGAGTATGTCCAAAAAGTCCTCCAGCAAAAATAGACCTGAAGCCCAGCCAGCAGATATGCCTCTTATGAAATGCTCTTTGAAGCTGTTTGGGGAATGTCTGAAAGGGGGAAATAAAGCAGAGCAGCAAAAGTGAGAGCAAACATAACATTAATCAGCTAATAGGCTTAAGTAGTTAAAATGGTTCTTTCTAGACTGAAATCTGACCTGTAACTATCTAGCTACAAACACACGTTAAAGGAGCATTTAGAAACCTGATGAGGATTGAAGACTAGTTGAGCTAAATGAAATAAGGCTGTGGTACCAACATAGAGCACTTCTGGATGTATCTCAGTTGCTTCTGAATTGGCAGCATTTAGGCTCTATGGCGTTTAATTAATGCTGTATACTCTTTGGAGATAAATTTATTACAATTATTATAATGTCTGATTATGTCAGGAATGTTTCCTTATTTATTTTTTCACTTGTCTCTCCAAACACTTGTTTCATTATGTGATTATCTGAATCTTTTATTTAAAAAAATGCTACACTCAAATTAACATTTATTAAGGCTCTAATAAATATCCAGTGCAGACAAACATAATAATCTACACTTACTGAAAACACCAAAGTGCCCAAGTTCGGGAATTCTGTTATTTCCTGAAAAAATCATAATTGCAATCTTTGTAAAATGTACAAGTAGGTAAAAAATTATCAATCTAGTGTAGCATAATACACATTGTTAAAATCCCTCTGTATATAAACACTTATTACAGCTCCTAGGAGAAAGATGACTGTTTTCAGACACACAGTGCAGGCCAATGGCTCTGCACATTCCCAGCTCTGTGCTACGTGGTTCTTGACAAATTTCCCTGCTTGGAAGCTCCACGACATTTTGTGGTATTAGCCATCCAAACGATTCACCTACCTCTCTTCTGTCTTAACTTTTAAATGTATTCCATAACCAATAATCAAGCCTCTATAAAGCATATGTTGTTTTAAATTACAGTCAAGGAACAGATATTTAGTGACTTGCCCAAAGGAAGCTGGAAATAGCAGAGCATGGTAAAACCCTCAAGTTACTGTATTTCTCTCAACTTGTTCAACTCAATAACCTTAATGCAGCACTAATATGGCATTTTTAAAACCAAAACAAATAGCAGCAAAACATTAAAATCAGTTACCTGCTCCCTCCCAAAAGAACCTGCACCAAAGATTTTTTTTCCCCCTACAAGACAAAAAGGAGTTGATCAAATAATCAGTGCAACCAACCACTGCTCAAATAAGCAATGCAACTCAGGATGCACAAACTGCTCACAAGAAAACTCAAAGCATAAGATACTTGGTATCATATTTTCACTGGCGGCTAGGACTTTGACAGACTTCCAGCTGTAATTTAAATATGATGCCAGTATCAGCCCATCCTGTCTACCGTCCTTTCTGAAAAATGTACTTCTCAGTAAGGCAGGAACATTTGCCTTCCATATAAAACAAATTCCATACGGCCAGAATTTTCAACATGGAGGTAGAACTGAAACAGAATAAATCAGCATCAGCTGTCCAGTTTTAAGCTGCTAACACAGAGCTACCTGAACTCTTATTTTTCACTAGTACATGGTCTCTTTTGCCTTTGTCAATTTAAGTGCTAGATTTCAAAAAGATAAAGTTTAGATATTATAAAGTTTCAAAATATTATCACTAACAAAATTTACTCTTCACACTTAGGAATGACTCTCACCTTTAATGAAGATTTATATATACATGTGAATCTTAGCAATAATTTTAGAATGTTATTGGGAAACTGCTCTGTTAAACAGATAAGAGTTATTTCTGTGTATAGTTATGAGTACATTTTCTTATTCCCTATTTCGCATTACTGTTTTACAATGAAAGCACTAAGTCAAAATTTCTGATTTCTAAAAATTACTTTCATTATTCTTCAATTGTACAGCTGTAGACCTGAAGTGCTTTGGTTGCATTATTTTTTGTGAACATAGTTAGACAATAGATATTTATAAAATACTTCTTAATAAGCATCTCAGCTCACCTACATTTAAGCAGCTTTCTACCGTGCTAGCTGACCACTGAAGCAACCAGGAAACAAACCAAAATGGAACAAAGGGAAAGAGAGCAGTAAATACCCCATTCTGTAAGTGAGAATACTTGTCCCCACACTCTCATTCTCACTTACCACAAACCAAAAGGCTTCAAAACTAATGTCAAGAGACAGAAAGATGGGATGAAAACTGCTTGCACACTTCTCCCTTAAAGGATGCTTTCTAGTGGGCATTCACATTTACTAACAGTCACCTCCTAGATTCCTCTCCTAGTAGACAAGAGTCGGTGAAGAGCATCTTAACCTGATCTGCTGAAGACTGAAGGTACATCACCAAAATTAACTTAGTGTTAAGCTCTGTAGAGCAGGAACTGTCTCTTTGTTTGGTAGTACAACACCATGAACAATGAGGTCTGCTATTAAGGCTCCAAGACACAACAAGCATACACATAAATACCAGCTGTAACAGTAAATGAAAGCACAGTAATATAATAAGCTGCTAAAATATCTAACATAATTAGCAAGGATAACTCACTTTAGCTCAACTCTAAAATCAATTATATTCATTGACCCGAAATCTTCCCTGAGAAGACTATTCAGTCATACTTTACTTTGACTCTTCTTTTTTCTTTTCTTTTTTTTTTTTAAAGGAAGCATTCGAATGTAAAGCTTTAAAACCTTTGCCAAAAAAGAAGTTAACACCTGGCCAAGAGAGGATCACATAAACAAGAAAAGAATCTCTACGCCCTCACACTTCCCTCAAGAAAACAGAAACCAGCTTCTTCATGACACTGACCCTTTCTTCCTCTTTACTAGTCTAGAGCAAACCATATTTCCTGTAAGCCTCAGTTACTATAAATCTTTTCAGTAAAACTCTCGTTTTTAAGTAAACTATCTCTAGTTCTAGCAGACCACAACAGGATTCATGGGAATGTTTTTTTATTTTGCATTCTGTTTAGAAAAGTTAAGCTACTTTCACTCCAGTGACTGCATTACACATTGGACTACTTTTTGCATCTACATATATTTTGGTGTTTCTACGTTACAAATTTAAAGTAAGACTAATTAGAAAAAAGCCAGAACTAAATGCTTACTTATCTCAGTAGATAATTTTTAATGAAGATGCCATGTTTTCAAAAGGATACGAATTCCATTCATTCCAGAAATTTTGAAGTCATCAATTAGCTGTACAACCATATCCTTGTTGGGATCATTAGGGTCACTTTCACGAACCTAAACCAAGAATGTAAACACTAACATTTTAGGAAAAAATCCACTTTAAAATACTAATTAGTTAGCTTTCCACATGAAGTTGAACAATATTTTTGAGCTTCAGAAATCATAGTAATACATAATAAGCCAGCTATTTAGAAAAAAATATGTAAAGAAGTTTAAAAACAATATTCTGCTACACTTTTTAAATTCATTATTACTATTGTTATTGAGTGCTGCACTGCATGAGTGATACTTACACATTTGAGCAACTTTATTTCATCCAAGGCTGTCTCTGTATAATGCTGGGCACTTTTCACAACTTTCATTGCAACAAACCTTTTCCCCCTTGAAAAGAACAAAAACATATTCAACACATGCTCTGAGCTAAAATAGACATACTTTGAAGGTTGGGAAATACTAAATAGAGTATTTCATAACCTAATGTATTCTGACAGAAAACACTGAATTACACTTAAAAACAACTTTTAACAATACTCTGTTAACAGTCCGATTTACTGAATATTTTGTCTCCTTGATGCTAATGTCTTTAAGAGAGGAATTTGGTTACATGTTTTATCATTCAATCAAGGTATAATTATGTTTTTTCACTAAAGATACAAGAGGAATAAAAACATTAACTTACTCTCGCATGTTCAAGATAACATGCAAATTCAATAAGCAAAGCTAATTTGTCAAAGAAAATACAATTACACGTATTTCCGAGAGCTTTTATAAACTACACTCTTAAGCAACAGGAAAGTAAGACTGCAGACATCTTTCTGCATAAGAAGATAGCAAAGATTTACATAAATTTATGTATGTAAAACAAAACTTACTGCAAACAAAGTAACATATTAAGAAAAAAGAGAATGGAAATAAATAGTTTTCTTACTGCATATCCCAGCATAGCCAGACTGTAGAGAAGTGTCCCCATCCTAGCTTTCTAATAACATGATACCGGCCATTGAAAAGATCACCAATTTTCACTGGATGATAGCCTCCTTTCATGAAAAAATGAATAGAAAAAGAATATTCAGAAAACAAGCAATAATTCCCAGGTTTTCAAGTAATTCTTGTAGTATAAATTTTCCTCTTCAAATTGTCTTGTACTATAAGAAATCTAAAGAAAATTTTACTCTGATGTTAAAAATTCTGCCTTACTTGGCCTGGAGGGAAAAAAATCATGTCCTGTAACTACTGTAGAGTTTATTCATCCTTCTCTCTTATGGCTTTTATTTGTGGTAATATTACCATCTGTTCTCTATTTCCCCAGGCTTATCTTCCACTTCACAGAGAGTACAGGAAAGATCTACATTATTTCTTTATCATATTTGAAGCTTCTCCTGTCAACATATTTTGGATGATTGCAGAAGTTCAACAGAGATTGTTTTAATTCCCATTTGCTTTCTACTAATAAAGGCAGCAATAAAATACTTCCTGAGAAAATGTTAAGAACAATGCAGACTTTATTGATGCTCTTCTGCTTGGCTCCTGACCCACAGCAGCAAGGTATTTTTCTCATGTCTGAGGTTTTTACAGTGAGGAAGAAGAGAAAGCAGGCAGCTACTGGCTTTGTCTGAACTGCTTTTCAATTACCAAAGTCTGGTGAGTCCTAACTTACACCAATACACAGACCCTCAAAAGCCCCGTTAGGCAGAAAGGCCAACAGAGCAGGTTGGAGCTCAGGTTTCTAGGCAGGGCGAGGAGGTGTAATGAAGCTTTTCATGTCCTTTGCATTCTTCCTCCCTGCCAAACATAGGGAAGACAGTGATCACACAAGATTATTATTCAGACCTTAACATACTAGTAATAACATCCCCAGTTTTGCCTAAATAAAGGTGCACCATGCAACCCTCCAGGACATCATGAGCAGTAGACTCAGAAGCTGTGGAGGAATCGCCTCTTCAGCTCTTTCTGACCCTTCATAATGTCACACTCACTGGCAGGATCCTCAGTTATTGACTATTCTACTTAAAATTAGGAAAACCTCAGATTACTTTCTCTAAGTTGCTACATTTGTTTTGAAATCCCCTGAGAATCTTGTTAGTACTGGTGCCCAGTTAAGACAACAATGTGAACTTATCACTTAATTCCTTGGATTTATAACAGGGACTTCTCTCTTACCTCCTTTTTATCTGTGGAACAGCAACATCAAATCTGGATACGTTTATATAATTTCTTTACTAATAACATCTTTTGCCTTAACAGAAGTTCAAGAATTTATATGTGAACTTTTCTCAAATGCTTCAAGAGCAGATTAATAAATTTAACACAATTGTACAATAGAACTATAAAGATTACATATTCAACAGAACTTAAAGCTTAAATAATGTATTGCTTTAGATGTTGGTATGTCTAAACTGAAACTCTAAAACACACACAGCTTCGGTATTTGTATATTAAGGCATAACTTCAAGCTTAGCAGAGAGCAGACACTCGCTGGTTTGCTCACAGGCTCAACAAAAAGCTGACCCAGCTGACGTGGTTGCAGCTGCCCAGGCTCCCACATGTCATATCGCTGGCAGAGACTCAAACAGCCTGCGCCAGAGCACCAGGGAAGCAGCACTCACAAGTCTTCGTCTTGGCAGGGGCCAGTCTGAACCAAGCAACAGCAGCAAACAATTTCAGACGGGCAACCCAAGTCTCGGCTGCGCAGTGCTGACTTCATGCACCTCCCTGCCCACCTGCCTCCTGGTTTATAGCACCACAGAGGGTCAAGAAATGAGCCTGTGTTCACCAAGCACAAAAGTGAGTCTGACGTGCATTGGTAGCATGGACAGACACACAGAGCACAGTCTCAGCTCCCCCAGCTTAGCAGTAAGGTGTTGAAGTTTCATCTTTTCCATGAAAATTCTGAACAAATCTATGGAGACTCACATATGAGAACAACCTTTAAACTTTTAACCTGTGAGAATTGTATACTTACTATCACACACAATATTTCATTTCACAAATCATTAGGTATACAGACACCAACATTTTCAATTAAAAAAGAGCAAAGGAAAAAGAAGGCCCTAAAACAAGAGCAGTGCAGGGCATACAGGAGGACTGAGACATACAGACCCAGCCTAGGACTGAGTCCCAGGACTCCCTCTTGGGGGAAGACCTACCCTACCCTCCCATCACGGGGATGGAAATGTTCATGAAAAGCTGCCAGGACAACTCACCTAGCAAACCTAAATAGACATCCTCATTTCCACTGCTGAATTGTGTCAACCTCAGTAAAAATGCGCAACATTGCCAAGTGGGAACGCCTTACTTTTCAAAGAGAAAAGCGATCACTTTCAGAACACCTGACTGGATTTACACTCCAGGAAAGGGCCGGGGG
>VYXH01010149.1:246218-265025 GCA_013397275.1 Burhinus bistriatus
GTATCTGAAGGGGGCCTACAGGAAAGATGAAGAGGGACTCTTGATCAGGGCGTGTAGTGATAGGAAAGAGGGAAGATTTAGATGAGATATTAGGAAGAAATTCTTTACTGTGGGGGTGGTGAGACACTGGAACAGGTTGCCCAGAGAAGCTGTGGATGCCTCATCCCTGGAGGTGTTCAAGGCCAGGTTGGATGGGGCTTTGGGTAACCTGGTCTTGTGGAAGGTGTCCCTTCCCATGGCAGCAGGGTTGGAACTAGATGATCTTTAAGGTCCCTTCCAACTAAAACCATTCTATGATTCTATGAAAAAAAGTATTATTACACTTGGTAAATCCTTTCCATAACACTTCCTCTACAATGACGAAGTGATACACGTGAGTGGAACACGGAGAGAACAAGCAGCAATTCTACCCTTCTATTACTGAAAAAGTTTGCATTTGTGAAACGAATGAAGTCTGCTGACCTGACAGCAAGAATTACGTAAAACACTTCCACATAATTCACTATCACAGTATCATTTCTTCTGATTTGAATTTTGTCCTGCATGCATCGTTACATGAAACAGTGACAAGTATGAAACATTATTCTCTGCATGATCATTACTCCTCTTGCAAACAGATATAATTAAAAAAACTGAAAAATACACCTAGTTTTAACACCTCTCCATGGTTTGCAAAACAGATTTTAAAATTCAACAACACAAAAACTTCTGGAACATTTTACAATTTTCCTGAATATCTAGTCCTATTAAATCATTCCTTAACAGTTATATGGCTTCAGATGTATATGAAAACACTCACAATTCATGCAGCCTTTTGCACTGCCAGAAGGGTGTGTGGTGGCCTTCAAGTATATAAAACCATGTCCAGAAGAAATTTTTTTTGCACTAAACAAAATACTTGCTTTTTTGACATGTTAACAGCGTAACACTCAACAATGAAGAATTTAAATACAGGTAAACATATGTTTCTAAGAATAGTTTAGGTAAACAAGTGCCTTGTATATCTGCCTCTCTGCAGATAGCTTTTGGCATACTTGTGCTTCAAAGGGTCAAAAATAATCAAAAACTTGGGACAGTTTCTTTCCCTTGCAGACAGAAAAGAGAACACCCTACAGAGGATGTCAGTCAAAGACATTGAAAGTCAAGTTAATAAACTGAGGGTTGATAAGTTATTTTAGTAAAATCTACGTATTGCAAGAATAACAATACTATGTATGTAAAAGCCATGTTATTTTGGTCACTACAGCACTGTCATAACTAATTATAGCAATACACCAGCATATGTTACAGATACCAACAGCACTAGCATATTCTCTGAATATATATACTTCACAAGATACTTTCTACTGTCCTAAACTACAACAGCAGTAGTTTTGGAAATAATCGATTACCATACCTGCACACATTACTCCCTGAGTATTCATGTCAGCAACATACTCATTGACAGGTTGTAGAAAATCAGGTAACAACATGATTAGTTAAACGCATTTTAAAAACTGGTGTTATCCTATGATGAATGTAATTACTGAAGTTCTTTATGATACAGAAAGTGTTTATAAATGGTAGTAACAAGAAAGCATCTATGCAAAATTAGCGGGTTGAGAAAAATGATGCACTTTTGGAAAAACAATATTGGTATTTGAAAATATACAATGTATAAGTGGCACTGCTGATAATGTAACAAAAAAACCTGTTGTGCTATTCACTGCAGCACACACAGAAAAAAAGTCTCTCTCAGAGCTAGCTAGCTAGCTACATGCACTCAAGAAAAAGGGTCAGAAAAATGAGATCATTATTCCTAAATGTCTCCTGAATGTATTGGTAATTGTAGCTGGCTAGTTCTATGTTTGTATAGGGAATTATTCCCTTTGTGAACTGGATGAATGGGAGACATCTCCAGGGGGCAAAGAAGATGATCAGAGAACCAAAGAATTCCAATTACATCCATGACACGACAGGCTCTTGAAAAAAATCTCCAAGTGTTTCAAGGCTTTTCAGAAAAGAAGAAAAAAATAGCTTCATTGTCTAAGTACTCCTTGAAAAATCACGTAGTTGGACTTTTGATATTTCCATTCCTTAAACAAATAAAGGTTTGAAAAGCATTTAATGTAAATTCAGTGACAACAACAGAAGTGATTTCACAGGTTTAAATAGGCCCTGGAGGAAGCCCCCAGGGAACAGAGGTTAGTCTGCTTTACACCGATGGTTGTTAGTTGCCTCTTTCAGGTCAAGTGCTAATTCAAACTAATCCCATTTCCTGATTAAAAATACTATTATGACTATTTACTAAATAAACACCATGTAATGTGGTGAAGGTGTGAGTGCAGCACATAGTAATATATCCGTAAAAATACTAAATAAAAATAAAATTAGTAATAAAAATACCCTGGCAATGGTAAGTACAGTTAACAGGTAAAATGCTGAATCATTAAAAAAATTAATTATATAGTGCCTCATCAAAATTGCCCTCCTATGAAATTTCAGACTGGGGTTGAGATCAGATGTAGTGTGCTCTGTGCCTTACTCAAAAATCCTGGGAGATGGCCATTTTGGAGATAAAATTAGGAAGAAAAGAGACACTCCAGTAATCGATTATAATTTCCAAATATTTATCTTCCACTCTGTAAACACAGGTAAGGTTACCCAAAACAGGAAAACATATCAAACTAATAAAATACCTCTCAAAAAAAAAAATGGAAATAATGTATCTAAAAGCCATCTCTGGAATTCTTTACCAAATAACTTATTCATTCCCCATACTGAATGTAAAATGAACAAACAGAAAGTCTGTATGGCCCCAGACCATCCCAATCTGGCCCTTCGATTCACTTCCTTAAAAAACATGGTGACCTTCCCTTCAGTTCAACCCCAGCAGACTAAACAAAGGAAACGTACTGATCAATCTTACAGGAAATTATGGTCAGAAAAATAGTAAATCATCTACTGGAGCAACAAAAGCACTGTTCTTGCAGAAACAAATAATCATTATGACATTCAAATGAACGAAAGCTACCTTCCATCAATTCAGAACTTCAAGACCAGAAGGATTCAGAAGAACCTCTAAGCGTACAGAAGTTCCCTTTAATTTTTCAGGAAATTTGCAAGTATTCTTAGTGTGACATGTAATTAATTTTAAAAGCATACAGATCTCACTACTAACCTGCTATAGTCACAGAGACTCTAGTTAAACTGGTAACTTATGAGCAGGTGGTAAACTTAGACTATTTTTTTTGTTTGTTTTCTGATCTAGCTTCTCCAGATGGTGACGTTTTGCAAGAGATACTGGAACACAGACAACAATGGATTGTTCGAAATTAAATGCAGCCCTTACTTCAGGGAAGAATTAAGTGGGGGCCTTGAAATGGTTAATCTCAAGGAAATACAGATGTTTACAAGTAAACAGATGTTTAAACAACAAATCCTTATTCACTAATGGAAGACATTACAGATACCAAAGGAGTTATCTTAAGGAACAAATGTGTTGTAACAGAAATAATTAAAACAAACAAACAAACAAACACACTTCAGCAAGTTTTTCTTTAGCCTGCTGCAGACTTCAACATTTAGTTTGAGTTTACGGTTTTGTTTTCACTATTGGTATCTGTGTAAGCCACTTAAGCATTTGAAATATCACATATAAATAAAACTTCTTACACCAAAATGAAATAGTCACTTTCAATTGTTAAATCTGAAAGTACGAAACAATTTGTTCCAGGCTGGGAGAGGGGATTCTTAAAATAGCACATCTCCAGGCTTACATAGAAACTTCTGATTAAGACGACATCATCATATTTGACACAGAAAGTGTTTCTTGGTATGAGGAATATAAAATAGCAGATACAGTCAATGTGCACACAGTGCTTTCTGGCTGTTCAAAAACATTAATCTGAAGTGATAAAACTTTGATGTTTCCTAAAATAAATTCATATCCTTGAAATCTACTATGGTAGATACCTCAAAGTCGATAGACCTGTTATTCATGATTTTTCACGTAAATATCAGTATACATTTTACCCTAATGGGAACAGACTTGCAACTTTAGCAGTGATATTAAAACAAACTTAAGTATTGACACTGTTGTACCACAGTCACATTTTTATGCATTTAACAATATTAAAAAAATTAATATAAGCAACTACAAAAATTAAGGAAATCTAGAGCTAAAACAAAGATGTGGAGAGCCTCAGGCAATGCTGAGGGCTGCGAAAGACAACATATAAAAAAGAAGCATGTATAATCTCTGGCTGGTGCAGGTGAGAGAAGAAGAAGAAAAAAAGATATAGATTAAAAACTAAACACAGTTGATGTTGTTAAAGGCAACAAGGCATTTTAGAACTTTTTGGAGTGTGGGAGGGGTTGTTTGTTTTGGTTTGGGTGTTTTTGTTTCTCTTACAACTAACATCAATCAAGAAAAGTTTCTTCTCTATTCTTACAACTAGGAAATCAGGAAGAAAACACGGATGCAATATTGTATTTTTATTGCAAAATGTATAAATAAGCTATGGCTAAGTGAAAAAGTAAAGCTGAAGACAGTTGTGCATCTGAACCTGAAATGAACAGTTCTTCATCATTCTTGTATAAATAAATTCCGTAATTAAAGAGCAGGTCTTTAAAAACCTCTCATGAACCAGAGTTAAGACTTGTATGACAATGTTTACCCTCATTGACACTGCTGAATTGCACACACCTTTACAGTAATCTGCAGGATCCTCTTGCTCCTCATCGTCGGACCCTAAAATCTCCTCCTCTGGCTCTGGCGGGGTGGGCTCTGGCAGGGGCGGAGGTGGGGGCGGGGGGGGAGGCGGAGGTGCAGAGGGAGCTTTCTGTTGAGGCTCTGGCCTGAAAATCACAGAGAGAGCACACTTAGTAAAGAGCTTCCTCACAGGGGTAACCCAACCCTTCAGAGGGGAGGAAAAACCGTCTTGGGAAATACCAGCGAAGCACATTCCACTTATGTTCTCACTGTCATCTTCCTATCACCTGTGGGACCCTAGGGAGGCACGGACACAGATGCACCTGACCAGGCCAAAAGCAGGTGTCAAGTAAATTTGGACTTACTTGCTGGAACAGCTTGGAAAAGATATATAAAGGATATAATCAGATACAGACAAGCTTTTAGAATTCCTGATGAGCAAATGAGATGTTAGACCTATCTTCTTGGACATGATTGAGAAGAAACGTTTTTCAGAGACTATCAAGTTACTCATAAGTTCCTGCCTGCTAGCTGACAGAAGATCTCAATAAAACACAGTAAGAAACAATCTTCTAGCAACACTGACCCGAACCAGATGACTTAATGCACCTCTCCTCATCTGTAGCTGCTGCCAAGACTGTATCAACATAACAAATTTCTGAAAACAGCTATTAGGAAGTAAGAGAAAAAAATTAATCCTCCTAGGTAGCCTACGATGCTCTCCAAAAACACACACAGCACGCTTTAATATGTGCCAACTGAAAAGAACAAAACAAACCCACCAAAACCCAACAGCAACAACCAAGAGGTGTTTTTCTGTCTGTCTCGCATCTCCAGTTTAGAAAAAACAAAAAAATGAAATATGTTTTACATATATTCCGAGAAAGGCTGTACTTAGTATATCTAAACACCTACAAATTACTCACATTTTGAAATTCTGAGTATTTTCAATACACATATAAAATGAAACCCAGGGTTGAAGCATATCTGTTTGTCAAATAATTAAGAAAGCCTTCTCCAAATAAGTTGACAGGTTTTTTGTATTCATACTTCATACAAATAAAAACCACATACTTGCCAAATAATATACTTGCAAAATATATTTGCAAAGTAACTTAAAGCATTTGTGCCGCCAAAAGCTGCTATAACTTGCATTTATATCTACTTCAAATCTAGGACATCTGAAAAACACCATATTAACAGTATTTTGTCATTCATACAATAAAAAAAATAGAAATCTGTAATTAGCTAATTTTTCAACTCCTAAAATTTAGATTCAAATACTTCCTTGATCATGAATAAAAACTGTATTTATGTTTACCCCACTCCTATAGTCCTTCCCCTTATAATTCCCCCCATTACTTTTTCTTTTTACACACTGCAATTGTTCAAGACAGACAGAGCATTTGGAGTCGAAGAGTACACAGTTGGTCAGAAATAAATTCCACTGGCAACATGCACCGCCTGCACAGCAGCTGCTATTAGGCCTTTGCTTTAAAGGACATCACTGGAAGTTGCATGCATACCAAATTTATCTGCCTGCTACCCCTTTCAGATAATAAAATTCTTCTATTTCTTCAGTAAATGGTCAGATTTAAAAGGAATATTTGGAGCTAATTCATTAATGGTTTAAGTTATTATGAGAAATCTACCCAAATATATAAATTTATGTAATTTTTAACCACATAAAGCTTAGGACAGAATAGAAGAGAGAGAAGGGATCCCTTCGTAGGATAAACAATAAATACGTTTGCACGTACTCCTACTTACATAAATTATGCTTTTTTTTTTGCCTTTATCTTTCCTCTTTTGTTCCCAGCAGATGTCTCTATATTGTACATTGCGAGGAAAGTAAACCAATAAAGGAAATGGAAGGTACAGCACATTCTCTGACCAGTTAATCTTACTACACGTCAGATTAATGGCCCTCCAATAGCCTGGTTTCATCGTGTCAGCAAGCTGATGGCCCCCATGCCCAGTCTGATGTTTGCAGAAAGCTTTAATCAAACACATCATAGTATAAAGATCTACATTACAAACCTTGAAACCTCATCTGCGGGGCACAAGGCCATTTTGGATACACAGTTCAAGAACTATGAACACTTAAAAATTAATAATGCTAATGATGAGCAAGAAAAATAAAGCATAGTAAAATGGCCTGCACTTCATCAATATATTTGCAAGCTGTGTGCCAGGTAACACAGGCACATCCATCAGTGCTTGGACTCCTTATTTTGGTCAGTACCATCATTTTACTTCAGTCTCACCAGAAGTTTCCATGTTATTATTTTGGTCATGTAAGATGGTACAAATATAGCAAAACCTAGGGTAGGTTAGGGCAATGCAGTACAGAGGTCATAAGTTCAAAACTCCATTGAAGTTGTGCTGATTTTGTCTTGTAAGATAACAACTGCTTGCTCTATTTCTTCCCGTGATAAAGATAATACTTTTAAAGAGAATTGGAAGCATTTCTGGAATTGAGATTCACACATTTTGTCACTCATTTTGAAATAAACATCAAGGAATGCCAAGAATCCCCTTCCAAGGGAGGGAAGAAGTGTCGAACCCAAGATTTCAAAAAGCCAATATTTTAATTTATTCCTAGGGAAATGGATTAAGAAAATAGAGCTGCTTCTGAGTCTTTCTCAAGCTACTGTTTTGATTTTGTTTTGAAAAGGGTTATTTTTTTCCTGTCTCCAATCCTACTTGTATTTGGTAGTCAGGAATGTTTTCTTATTGTCCTTTGTGGACATCAGGAAGGAAGGAAAGATACTACTTTATTTCCTTCTGGAGTGATTTATTATTTTATCTGAGAATAACAAAACACTGACAAACTGAGGAAGATCTTTGATTTGTCCTTTTAGCTTTGCTTGCACCTTTTGAAGCAATCAAGTATTAGTACATGAAGAAGGGTGAAGGAAAGAAATGCTGCTGAGTTACATCAGTCTGACTGCTAATTTTGCAGTGTTGGCTTATTTTGCCATTTTTTGCTTCAGTTTAGGATTCTTACCAAGGGATTCTTACCATTGTTCTTTGGGTTTGTTCACTTCTACATTTCTGGAGTATACATAAAGATCAAGTCTTCAACACTTCACTTGGCTGCTTAAATTCTGCCTACAAGCTGAATAACTCATCCTGGCATCACCGATGTTTGCTCTTCTGCCAATACACAATTTCACAGTGTTAGGCAGGACATCAGTCAATGAGCCAGTCTTGCTATTTCTTAGTAGACCTTTTATTGAATTGGAAAGATAAGCTATGATGAATGTTTCACCACTATCTTCCTTTGCGATGTATGGAATGAATATATACTTTATTCAGCTTAGATTTCATTATTCCAGTATAGAGTTTGTTAAAATGTGAATTTTTTTTTCTTCAAAGTGGACTTTAAAACATCTTTGGCATTAAAAATCCAGCCATTAAGCAAGCTGTGAGTAATAAACATGTATGCTAACCTCCATTTCCTTTTCAGAAACATAACTGCCAAAAACTATCATAACATAACAAGCTGCATTATTTCAAGTTATTACTCTTTCTTATTTCCTAAAATGTTGTATATAATGACAGGCATTAGGTAACACAGGCATGCAGAGGCATATACTAAATCTGTTTTTCTTTTTTCTGAAGTAATCACTTGGTACTCTGTGGTCTACCACTACTAGGTTATTCATCACCATCCAAGCACAAACAATTAATTAATAGAAGAAGATGACACACTGTTTCTAGACTCACAGTATTCTGTCAGTAGGTATGCAGAGAACTGGCCATCTCTGCAGGCTACAATGACAAATCTTATAATTGTATTGAAAGAAGCATTACAAACAATTAACAATCACTAGCCAGGATGTTTTATCTTTGAATTACCCTCTTTTAAATGGACAAAAATAAATTTACAGCAGAGTCCAATCAAAATACAGTGAAATCCTGTTTTTAACCTGCTTTTAGAGGGAATGCTTAGTAAAAGACAAAAGAAAAGCTGAAGCATTTCTCCTCTACAGTGAACTTGAAGCAAGATATGCTAAAATGCTGCATGGAGTCTTATAGAAAAATCAATTGGCCACTTTAAGAAATGTAAAATTACTGACAACTTAATTTCACTGTTCTCCGTCATGGACATGTTGCTCTGTGTTCCAACTGGGGAACAGCCAACACTAAAAGCAATCTCCATAACATTAAAACTTGAAAATGCTAGGAAAATTGTATCGTGAGAAATTCAGGAAGAACTGCTCAGGGGTTTTTTTGTTGATGTTGTGGGGTTGTTTGCTATTCTTCTGTTCTGGAAAAGGTAAAACAAGAGCAGCGAGGGTGATTAAAAACACGAAATGCCTTCCATATGGGAAGCATCTGAACGTACCAGAACTCTTCACTTAGGAAAACAGACAGTGGAGGTCTATAAAATCTTGAGAGGCACAGAGAAAGTGAATAGGAAACGACTGTTCACTGCCTCTCCCCACACAAATGGAGCCAAGTTGACAAAAAATGTAAAGAAAAAAAGATTACTCATGCAACACGATGTTAAAAACTAAAGCCACCTTTTTTCCTCGAATATCATGGATAAGAGAAGCTAGCTAAGTTCAAATAGGGCTCACAAAAACTCATGGAAGAAAAATTGACTGACAGCTAATACAAGACCACCTTTGACTCACAAAGCCCATCAAGCCTCAGATTGCTGGATTTGGGAAACTATTCAGCACATGGGGGCCCAACCCTGCGCTCTTCCCCAGGCAACTGCTCCTGGCCAGAGGGAACATAGATGCACCTTAGGTCTGACCTCATGCAGTCACTTCATCTTCAGACATTCCTTCCTTTTCCTCAACAAATGAATCACTTCAATTACTAAAAACCAAAACAGACTTCAGGCCTCTTTATCCAAAACCCTCATAGACAAAAAAATATGTTTTAACTGTTATTATCAAGTAATCGATAAGAATGCATTGCAGGCAAGACTGCTATACAACAAGATTACTTGAAGAAATCCTTATCTTTTTCTCCATGGGGAACAGGCACATAACAGGAGACTCCTCTATGAACTCTGTACTGTAGGCACAATGAACTACTGAATTTATTAACTTAAAGACTACTTTTAGGTAAACAGAACTTTACCTTGAACGTAGCTAAAACCTTATCTATAAAACCTGCATCTGATTCTCCTACCTTTAGGAGAGCATTGTCTCAGAAGGAAAATAGACTAAGTCAAATGAAAAAAAGAAATGGGAGAGGCAGAAATTGGCGGGATTAAGCTAAGAACTACCTCAATCTGAGGGGAAAACAAAACTCTTCTTAATATTTTCAGATTAACACATCCAGAGAAATTTTTTGCTAATATACAATGCAATTAAAAGGAAGTTAAATGACCCCTTCATGTATTTAATAAAACAAAATTTGGAGTAAACTGTATTCTAACAATGTTACAAACCTCCTGACATGTCCACAGAGGCTCTTTAGGAAATTTCAAATTGAAGAGAAAAAAAAAAAGGAAGCAAGGGGAGGGTAAACATCAGAAGAAATGTGCTATAAGCCTCCTAACATGGAGATGTGAGCTTTAAGAAATCTATGAGTGGGTGTGGGTCCATCTGGAAGGAGCTCCAGCTATGCTTCCCTCCAGCTCCAGAAGGCAAAATCTTTAATGATCCCGGGCAAGGCTCTCAGGTGCTGTAGAGCTTCAAGTCTGAAACCTCTATACACAAGTTTCTTCCAGCTGTTATTAATTGCTTAAGGACTCAGTCATTTGGATCTTTCTCATTTGTCCAAATGGTGTCTGCTTTACTCATTGAACCCTTGCCTGTTCTTTTTCCCAAATGCAGATTTAACTTAACAGGTGCATTCTAAGAGTGAGCTCTTTGAACCGGACGCAGCCTTAAATGAAGGCTTTCTAAATAAATCCACACACATACAACATGCAACAAAAACACAAGAAAGGTCAAAATAACCCTGAAGTTCTTGCTGAAGGAACAAAATGATGTTACATATTCCAAATAAGATTTTAAATTTGTTATAATTCTGAATAATTTTAAATCTTAAGTTATTGTGATAAATTATTTGTAATTTAATACTCTGATTCTTCTAAATTATGCCAGAGGTCATCTTACTGTTTTTAGAAACAAAGTCTGTAACTCCAGAAGGAAACAGACCATAACAAGACATGTTTTTAAATAACTCCAAGAAATTGTTAATATGAACTTCCAGAAACAGCTCTGTTTTACATGAAAAGCTCGATTCGTGTTCTTACACCAGTGCAGAACGATGCTGTAATTTCCAATTCCAGAAAATCCATGCATGCTGGCATGTCACAAGCATGAAACACTTTCTACATCTGGTCATTATCAAACAAAATTATCATTCCTCCTGGGACTCTTAACATTCCTTCAAAAGATACCATCATACTGTCAAACATCAATCACAGCACCAGTGGAAACCCCTCCTGCAACAAAGCAGGCTGAGACACAGTAACTTCTGTAACCTCAAACGAACAGCAAGACAGAGAATGAATTTTTCGTTCCCATCTTGCTTACTAGCCTTTTGGAGGCAACCTTGGGCTTCAATGTATACCCAAAGTCAAAGTAAAATGCCAAGGAACTCTGCCTTCTTCTGTTCAAAACAACGGGTACTATAAAGAAATACCATTTCAAGCAGCTAGTACTGCAGTCTTATCGTGACACCACCCCAGCCTAGCACCATAGTGCTGGGGCAAAGAGGATAGATCCTTCTCATTTTCCACTTCTCATGACAGAGTGTGCTGGATCTAGTGATTACACAGCCATGATGGACAACGAATCCATGAACTGGGCTCCCTCACTCTGCAGCCACATCAGAGGCAAGGTGAGCAGAACGAGCACATCACCAAGGGCAAGCAGAGCTGAGGGGAATCTGTAGCAGCCTACCATTATATCAAATCACATGTAACACGAAGCAGTAAGGTCTGCCAAGTTTGTAGACATTACAGGAGGTGGCTCTTTTGGGCCTTCTCTGACACAGAGTTACACCAAGTTCCCAGAAGTAATTGGTTTCAAGCTCTAAAAGTCAGTCTTGAACAAAATTTTGTTCTCAAACAGATGTTACTCTGTTAAAATGTTCTTAAGACAGCAAACCAGAAGCCAAATCTGTCCAGTAAGCCTCATCTTAACTGAACTTGCCAAGGTATTACGTTTTCCTCCTCAAATACTGTTTTTCTTGCAGAGTTCTACTTTCCAGACCAATCACCCATTTCAGACTTGCAGAGGAAAAAAAGTCAACAGTTAAAAAAGAAAAAACAGACCCGGCTGGTGACACAGAAAGAAAATACCTAGATGTATACTCAGCAGTTTGCACTGTACCCATATTTCTAGTCACCATTAAAGTACAGTACAAGCTGAGAAAGTTTTATTATATATGTTTTAAAAACAAAAACAAAAACCACAACCAAAACAACAAAAACAACAACAACAAAAAAACCTCACAAACAACAAAAAAAACCCCACTAAAACAAAAAAAGCAGCAGCACAAACTCCTGAGAGCCAAAGAGGAGAAACACAGCTGTTTTAAGTCCGTGGAGTATGTACTGATCAATGGAGAATACAGTGTTTCTTATATATGCATCCTAACATGCCAAAATGAAACCTCCACCTGAAGTAAGTCAGATAAGCAATATCGCTTCAATGCAATGATAAAAACCTAGTTAAAAAACAAGCCAGTCTCATAAACCACACATGAAGCTTCACCTTCTCCAAATCCTCTTGCAACAAGAGTCCTTTCTTATGCTGCATGGCTCCTTCCTCTGTCTCCCTGCGTATGGACCTCCACTTCTGACCGATTAGAAGACCTGACAGGAAACACTGGCACACGGTAACAGAAGTAGCCACTACTTGCTTTGGCTTCTTTATTCTCTTACTATGGTTAAGCTGTCTGATGGACCACTTTTAACAGAATGACTCACAAGTGTATAAATGGAAATTAATTTTTTACTTTCTTTTCAGTATGTTACGTTGTAGTATTTAATTTCTGACTTTCTCTTTGGCATGTTAAATTATAGCGTTTCTAGTCTTTCTATTAATAAGACATAATCAGAAAACACGCTGTTGTTGCTTCAGTATCTTACAGTTGCTACTAGCAACAAATTTGCAAGTTTTGAAGGGGAGGGGGAAGAAGTATCCTCTGCTTTCCAACAGCCCTATCTGCCTCTGGAAAAGTTAGTAGATTTAACTTAATGGAGCATCAAAACCCCTTCAGTCAACAACCCTTTGCAAAGATGGACTCAAATACGAATTCATAACTAAATTATGAAACATGGGATTTAGTCTTTATCAGTACAAGCCAACAATTTCCTTAGAGTTAATATAAACATACGTACACTACAAGGAAGTATATATTCCATTTATATGTGTTTGAAACCATATGAAGATAACTGTGATAATCTTAAGCAAAATGAGCAGGAGTAAATCAACAAATGCAGTGTTCTGCACACCTTTTTACTTGTTTAACAGCCTAGTAGAAAAGATTTCATAGGAACAGTGAAATTGTAACCCTTCACTTAATATGAAATTAAGTCAGCAGCAGCATACCTCTTCCTTCTTGTCTCCCCCCAAAAGCACCCTGTTAAAACGTAATCCTGACTTCACATGATCTCTCAAAAGACCATTTCTCATCTCCATGCTTAGTTAATGTTTGGAAAACCCATTTATCCTGTTAGTACAAATGCATCATGCTCTGGATTAGGTCTGTGAACTCAATTCTAGAGGCAATGAGAAAAGGGTAAGCAGAGGAGCATTTTGAATGGGACTAACACTGAGGGACATAACTGGCAGGGGAGGGGGGGAAAGAGCCTGAAGGAACAAGGTTGCATGGCTAAATCAGTGATTAGAGGAACCTGTCTGCAGCAAATACAAAGCATCACTGCAGCAACAAATTCTGAATGCCATAGTTGGAACTATATTGATACCAAACTTCATCCTGTTAATCTTGCTTTCAAGAAGCTGGAATGAGCATTTTACATGAACTCTTTACATTAACAATCATAACTCATTTTCACTAACAGACTTTCTTTCAAAATGAAAGATTGATCTCAGTTCTTCTAAAAACACACAAGTCCCCTCCCAAACTTCCAAATGCTAGTAACATCTCCTCCATATAACTTCACAAGAATTTAAACAAATCTCTTCACAATTCCTACTAGCATTTTATGAAAGTACCTACGTTTGCACTGCAGTATTAGTAAATAATATAAACAAGCTAAACAAGAGCAACTTAAAACTTTTTACCTTAAATATTAGACATAAGTTGCAAATATGCCTATCATTCAAAAACATTTTGCCAGTGTTCAAGTTACTAAAATTCTTCCATTTTGGGTATATGTGGCCGTAAGTATAACATATGAAATACCTGCTTTGAGTTTATATATATATATATATTCATGTTAATTTAAGAATCCATTTTCATAACAGAAATACGTAAAAGAAGCAAAGAGATTGCAAAGTCCAGCAGCAGTCAAAAGCGAGAAGATGTCAAAATTGCAGACACTTTTTTAAATGAAAACTCTTCTCATCCAACAGCTGATTTTAAACATGCTGTATTTTAAAATATGGCCTCAAATACTTTGGGGGCTGCACCTATACCTGGAGGCGAACAGAATTTTAGCATCCATTCTTCTATATCTAGTATTATCATAAGCAAGAACATAATTTTGAAGCCTGGACACTCACCATGGCTAAGCCAGGACAAAGAAATGAGCTGCCAGTAAGCACAAACATTGCATGTTCTTGCTGGTCTGCTTACATCTGCATGCTGGCTTTGCTGAGGTTTCCTGCATCTGTGAGACAGTTTTTGGAGCAGCAGTTTCACAGAGGTGAAAAGAAAAGGAATCAAGAACATGGTCACTCTTTAGCTCGGAATTACAGTCCAGAAGAGATTGGCTTTTTATCTCCAGTATGAGGACTTTCACACGGTAGTAAGATTGACACAGTAAGGCCGCCTTCATCTTGTTTTCAGGTAACACACCATGCAATTCATGGCCCTTTACTTGATCTTTTTGTCTTCTTGTCTTCACAGAGGCGGTAGCAATTATTACTGTTCAGACACATGGAAACACATTTATTTGGATAATTTTTTGATAAATTGATCTAGAAGAAAATGGTAGCTTAAGTTCATGAGGAAAAAAAAGTTTTTTTTTTTAAAGTGCATAAATCTCTAAATATTTTTTCACTTTACTTTGCATACTTTTTAATGCAAAATTTACAGCTGATCTCTTGCCTTACAGAACATGGCATCTTTTATTTATTTTATGCAAATTTCATGACATATGTTTCCAAAAGCCGCTGCATTCAGCGTCCTCTCCTGTCACCTGCTCCCTCAGTGTGGAGGTCATTATTCCTCAGTCCGTAAGATTCCTCCACGTGCCTATTCAACATTCCCAGGGAAATGCCTTTCAATCCCTTATTCCCATCAATGGTTTGCCTTGTAGGTTGTACAGCCCATTTTGTAGCTTTTTTTTTTTTTTTTTTTAAGCTTGCAAGTGAAGGTCCTTTCATTTGACTGAATCTTCAATAAGCAGCAGCCATTTCAGGAGAGTTAGGGAAGTCACTTAAGTATTTTAGAGCCCTGTCCAGCTGGTTCAGCTGGCTTGGATGAGGCAGTTTTGGATACCAAATACTGTGACAGTTCCTGATGAGGTTTTCAGAATCTCTTGTGTGTCAGCAAGTCTGAGAATAAGGGTTATCAGACCATCTGACTCATCCCAGCCTTGGCATGCTTTACTTCACAGCACGGATGCTGGATGACTCACTTATTGGAATATTCCTGTTTCTAACAGCAAGAGTCTCATCCATGGTGGAAAAGCACTCAAGGAATCCCAGCTGCTGTGGTATTCCAGATGAGATGAACATTCTCCCATGTAGAGAAGACACAACTGTAAAGATGCACATGCGTCCTAAAGTGAGATCTTTCCATATGCTATGCCTTGATACCAGAACAATGTGACTGAAATTTCCCCTACCAGGTCAGTAAACTGTACGCCTCAGGAAAGGAAGCTCATCTTGTAAAGGTAAATTCTGAACCCAGTTTACAACAGGAAATGGACAGCAACTATTACTACCAGGAGGCTATCGCCTCCAGTTCACCTCTTTTCCATGAGTAAGCCCATCTCAGGGTTTCTCAGGGAAGGACACCAGTGTCTGCACCTGACAACTATGCAGAGCTGTTTGCAAAACTGAAGAACTTGCTAATTCCAGGTTTCAAAAGTCAAATGTCCAGGATAATTGGTATGGCACAGTAAAGGTCAGAAACACCCTGGTGCCAAGTCCAAGTGACAGTAAAGGACGGTGACATCATGACTTCAAACCCAGGACATACTACAAGCAGAAACTGAGGTCCAAGGAACATTTTAAGTTTACTGCTGGTGAAAGTGGAAACATTAAGTTGTTATGGTGGTGGCAAAGCTTCTGATTTGACTGGTGCTAAAACTAAGACACACTACATATGTTTGCAATGTATTACCTTGACTTTTGCTAAGCTGAGTCAGTGCCAAAGCCAGCTAAAGTCTACTCTGGCATTGGCTCCATTATCTGACAAGCCTCATAGAAGTCTTCAAGAAGCTTATGTAGACTGTCAGCAATAATGGATGGAAAAGGACCTGAAGGTAACTCAGAGCTGAACCACTGTGTTTCAAGCAACGAAGCCAAGAAGAACTGAAAGAGTACTAGGCTCATCTCCCCTTATGTACCTATAGTTACTGCAAAGAAAGTTGTTTTTCTGCTCCTGAATGAAGATGCATACATGCAGTCAGTGCTACTGTGCACACCAGCTATCACTTAGAGCTTTGATTGCTAAACCTCTGAAAAAAATGATAGCTGAAACACATGCTGATTGCAGGACGGGATGGAGATATTCCACTATAAAGTGAGACATCTTTAAAACATCAGCATGACAAGACAGCTAAGCCTTCGAACTTAATCCTGATTGATAGTGCAGGTGCCAGACATAGGGAAGAGGCTAATATTCCTCTGAGAACATTTTATCTACTTGGATTTCTACAACAGTCCCAGTTAGGATAAATCAGTTCCTTTTAGATATTTGATGAATTCCTGCTAGGCGATACCAGATACAGACTAACTGTATAGTGCTAGAGTTGAGAAAGAAATATGATGATTCACCAAGATGAACAGAGCCCTTCGCATTTATGAAGACTACTGCTTCCAGCTAGGTTCATCTTCTCAGAAGGTCTGACTTGTCAGAACATCCCACTTCACCAAGGTGGAGCAAGTATTTTGCAGTGTAGGAGGCATACAGAAATGCAAAGAGATGAGAAAAGCTTCACCCTAGTCCCATCAAAGATAAAAGAGAAACTGTAGGCTTTAGAAATCCCTTCCCTTAATGACTCTTGGTACCCAAAAGAAAATGTAGCATTTCTAGAAAGCTCCCAGATACCTTTAAATCATGCCTTCCTCACTCCTTTTTCATTAATAACAAAGGAAAATAGCTACCTGAAGATCTCCTTTAATTCTCCAGAAATATAACTTCTAGGGAAGGACAAGCAGCAGGCTTTTTTTTAATCTTAAACAGAACCTTCACTTTCTCCACCTCACCACACATCACCTGATGTCCCAGCCTATCCCTATCAGCAATCTGCACAAGTACATGCAAGACAGTTCGTAAAATAACATCCACAATTCTTTCAATTTAATCTGAATTCCCCTTAAGCATCCGAGTATCAGCTACAACCATTTCTTGAACAAATAACGATGACACCTAATACACAAAAGGCAAACATAATATACAGGGAGGAGCAATTGTGCAGAACAACTGGACAGTCCTCGGCAAATAAGGGGCATGAGGGGCCTGGCTTTCTCACCAGTCTCAGTGGGGGGGTGGGGGGTGGGGGTGTGGTAAAAATACAGGAGTCAGTGTAAGAGCTGTCCCCATCCCTATGATCATGTAAAAAGTAGAAAAAGGTATACTAAGTACCACTGAAAGATTAACAGAGGGTTGAAAGAACAAACAAGCGAGTATTATCTTTTGAAAACTCAGAGAAAACAAAGAAAACCAGAGGGATAGGATTGCCATAAAAAAAGAACAAGATTTTTCTGGAAGTCCTCAAAGACCTTTGTGAAAATGATTTTAGAAGAGTTCAGAAGGTGCAAACTAGACTGAAAAGGCAAAGAGACTAAGCCAAAACTCAGTCTATTTTGTCCTTGTTTTGCCCCAGTACAAAACTTCCTTTCTTCTCAGTACAGAAGACTCCTTGCAATTTCCATGTAAATATAGCAGTAATAACTGTGTATATATTTAACAGCGCTGTTCTGTAATGTTACATAAAAATTAATTTTCTATTACAAACAGCAAACAATAGGTTTCAATTTCCACTGCTATACAGATCTATTTTTTCAACAGATTTATACAAAATGTTACATGTTTTTGTGTCTTGAAATACATTTCCTATCTAAAAATGTAGGTCTGCATCTCTTCCCTTGCATAAAAATACCAACCACAGCACAGCATCAGCCTTTCTCCCAGTGCTGCCGCATTGCCATGGAAACTGGCCCTGATTTCTACTTCCAATATAGGTTGCATGTAAGCAGGAAAAGAGCTGAAGTAATATTTATATAATATGCAACAGAGAACATATATACAATGTTTATGACTTCAGTGGAGGCCTGCAGACTGGCTGAAGTGACTTAAGGAATTCTCAGACTGTTTCTATCAGACATTCAAAGTGTATTTATATTACTAGCCTCAAAAAAATAGCATAGGAAATACATACATGCATGGAATTCAGTATATTCTTTTCTCCCTGTTGTTTTCAATCAAAAAAAAAAGACAAGCTCTGTACTTCATAAGTAAATAAAATCGTGTTCTTGACTTGTACTGTGAAAAAACTAGAATTTAATTTACTCCTTTAAGAGTGAGAAAACCGCTTTGCCTTATTCTCAAAAAGCCACAACAGAAGATTATAAAGGCTTTTTTGTAACAGATTTCAAAACAAAGGACAGCCAACCTAACCTTCAGTATTCCCCTTCTTTTAATAGGATGGCATGTCTTTCTTCTCTTCCCACCCGCCTCCTTCAAACAAATTTCCTGTAAAAATACTGCAGTAAAAATACTGCCCTGCAATTCTGGTGGGGTTTTTTGGATTTTTTTTTTTTTTTTTT
>VYXH01010149.1:265066-299950 GCA_013397275.1 Burhinus bistriatus
TTTTTTTTTTTTTTTTTTTACTTTCTGACTACAAGCTGTGTATTCCCACACAGCCTTCACTGAATCACTGAAGGGTTGAGGTTGGAAGGAACCTCTGGAGATTGTCTGGTCCAACCCCCTTGCTGCTCCAGCAGGGTCAGTTGGCCAGGACCATGTCCAGATGGCTTATTTTTATTACCTCCAAGGATGGAAACTCCACCACCACCTGTCTGGGCAACCAACCCATGCCAGTGCTCAGCTTTCAACACCAGGCATGAGATCAGGAGACACATTCAAATTTCTAAAGGGCAAACAACCCTCTGGTTAAAGCCCCAAAAATGTTTTCAATGCCAAAACAACTTTATTAGACAGCTTACTGTAAAATGACAGAATGTAAAATACCTTTCGAGTCTGTTTAAAGGGGTGGTAAATGCTGCAGAGACTCTTACACGTAGAACAAGAAAATGGAGTCTAATTTCCCTCACCCCTGTTAGACTTTGTCAGAACACTTTTTCAAAGGCAGCATGTTTTGAAAGGAACTACCGGTCTTAAGTTTTTGGTTTGGGTTTTTTTTTTGTGTCTGGAAGAATTTCTGACTAGGAATATGAGAGTGGGAGACAGAGACACACACACACTCTCTACATGTAGACACCCTGGGAAAGACTCTCAAAGCCAGGTTCAAATCCCTGATCTGCGACATAATTTTTACTTGAAGTATCTGTAGTTCTTTCCTATACCATAAGCCAATACCCGAAGTCTATTACTAGAGTCAAGTCTTACCCTCTTTCTCACCTATATAGCCTTTCTTCCAAATAAAATGTTTTAATTTACAAACATTAACTAGAATGAATTCTCTTTCATGAGAAAGAAATCCCACGGAAAAGGAGCAGACCCAAGAACTTGAGTGCAATGACAACAGAAGGGCTCTTCCAGGGCAGATCAAAGGTCCACATAGGCCAGTATCCTACATTCAGAAAAACAGCATTGTGCAGATGTCCAAGGAGAAGCACAAGGGCAAGCTAAGCACACAGAAATCCTTCCTCCCCCCTCAAACTGTCCCCTGGTCTCCAGCAAATGGCAGCTTAGAGGCCACCAGATGGGTTTCCTATGTATTTAGTAACTCCCACCTGACATTTATTCCACAAATCTACCTAGTTCCCCCTTGAGCATATGGAAACTTCTAACATCCACATACTATGGCATGAAACTCCAGAGCCTACTGACACCTTTTCCACAGGATCATCATCTTGTATTTGTTCTGCACCTGCCATCTCATAGCTTCAACTGACATCCTTTGATTCTTGTACTCAAAGTGCCTGCGAACAGTCATTCTGCAGTCACCCTCTCTGGCACACAATTTAATAGACATCTACTGTATCACCCTCTGCCATCTGTTTTTCAGTCTTGAAGAGTCCTACTCAATTTTGTCTTTCCTCACAAGAAAGCTGCTCCATAATTCAAGATCCTCTCCTTCACTCTTCTCCAAACCCTGTCATGCTGTACCTTTTGCGTGGAATATTCCATAGGTGATGCACGATGGGCTTACATTTTGGCATAATTATATTTTCTACTGTGTTGTCTCCTTCTTTGTTCCTAATCATGTATTTGCCTTTTTTAATCACTATTGAACACAAAGCTGATGCTTTTATGAAACACCTGTTTCAACAGTAGTTCCCTAAATAACGATTATCACCTCAGAATCCATTATTTTATATTAAAAGTTATGATTATTTTTCAATGTGTATCCCTGTAACATTTATCTAGGCTGAATCTCATTTGCCGTTTTGACATAAAAACACTGACATGACTATAGTGAAATAGGCTTGATGTAGTTTTTTGACCAAGAACCACCAAGATAAGAAGAAAAAGAAGAAATGCATATGCTTCCACCAGATAATACAACTAAAATAAGCTTCTTTGTATCTTCCGGAAACAAAGAACTAGTTTTGATTGTAGGTTTTTTTTCTTGTTTTTAACATCCTAGGTCTATGACTAGCTCACATAACTGCAACACCCCAGAACTGCCTAATTATTTTCTAATGAGAATGTGATTATGGTATGAGTTATTACATCTTTGAATAGAAGTAGATTAATCAGTAGCTATAAAAGGAAATGACATTTCCTTTTAAAATATCATTTTACAGAAAAATAATTATGTATCTCATGAAACTTAAGTAAATGAGATTTTAGAATTGTAAAGAGACCTGAAATTAAAAATATCTACCCAAGTCACACGCAAACTCTTGCTTTGCTTTAGTTAACTCCAGACAGCCCCATAAAACATGCACTTTGCAAAATAATGCAGAGAAAACATGTTCTTTCGGGTAATTTTATCTTTGGCTCAAAGATACTACCCAGGTGTCATCTCTCTTGAAAAGAACATATGCAATTTATCAGTACAACCTGTGACTTCAAAATAGTCATCACATCCATCGAAATTCAAGTTTAAAGAAGTAATAATTGCCATTGACAGGAAGAAAGCATCAACATGAAAATACTACATACTACAGACTAAACTAAAAGAGGAGAATAGTGTTCATCATTACAATTCTGAAGCCATACACCAGGAAGATAAAACGTACCTACCTAATTCAGAAAGGTGAGGAAACTATTAGAAACCTACTTGATTTCAACTTCCTCTACAATGATGACAGAAAAAAAAGGAGCAATTCACACATTAGGTAAGTAGTAAAAACAGGTATTTGATTTCAAATGAATGATGAGTGCTATATTAATAAATGAACAAACTTTATTAAAATAATTTTGCTTTTTATCAATATGGGAGAAGATTACAATTGAGAGATGGGGCTATTTAAATTTCAATGATAACTAAATGTTTACACTCCCAGAATATGAATAAAATTACCTGAACGTGTTACAAAATTAAGTTTTGACCAGAAAAACAACACTTGTCTGGAAACAGCTGTGCTAAAAATATCATAGTGACAACAGGTAAAGCTAAATGAGAATCATTTAAAATAAACTGCATGGGCTTCATTGTTATCTATTTGCAAAAGCCTAGAATCAGCTCAGCCAGTGCAGGCCAGACAGCTCTGAGCTTAAAGAAGATTTTGGCTAAGCAGTCTAGAGAAGATAGTAGTTGCTTCAGGCAATTTATAAATTGGTAGAAATCTTCCATATGTTTGTAGCAGGACAATATATTGAAATCTTTATTAAATATTACAGTGTAGTATGTTTCGTTTTCATTCCATTATTATGATTGCATAGGAGACCTGGCCTTTATAATGTTACTTGTTATTTTTCAACTGATAAGAATATATTCAAATAAAGACCCTACAAAATAGTAGCGGGTTGCAACTTAATCTAGTAACATTAAAAAAAGTCCTTTTCCCTTCGGCTATTTCAGTACAGACAAACTGCCATTCTCAGAGATTCCTGTTATTTACCTATGTCTATCATTAAATAAAAAGTAAGTAAAATATCTTTATGAATTATTAGGATGTATATAAAAATGAAAAATTAAACAATTCTAGTTTGAAAGCAGCTGTTCATTTGAGCAAATGCAAACTCTAGTACTAGAGTGATCCTTGTTCAGATAGTCTGACATTCAGGAGGATTCTCAACTGTCTCTTCCACACAAAGATGTACCTTCCACTGCACACGGACAATGCATACATTTGTCAGCAGTATTAGGAATTTTCAGATCAACCAGGCAAAAGACTAAGATCACTGTAACAGATACTTAAATACAACAAAATGAACAGGAACGAGTCCTTAAGTGAAAACTGCTTTTTAAACATAAAAATATTAGTTTGCATTTAAATTCCATGGTAAAACTCAGGCAGTTTGCTCTGGCTTTGCTTTAAAGTTATTTTTCTTACTGTCAGGTCCCACTGGAAATAGCACCACACTATCTTATATGCTAACATACACTCAATTACATGTAGTTGAAATGGTTTCCAAAGATACTGCCTAGTAATCAGATCTTCAATGACCAGAAGCAAAATTATTTGGTTTTAAGTGGGTTTTAAGTTCTGTGGGTTTGTTGTTTTGTTTTGTTGTTGTTTTTTTTTTTTTTTTCCAATCTGCAGAGTAAAATACAAATCTAAGCTAGGAAAAAGATAGCTGAGAGAAAAACTTTCCTGTTCATTTTCAAGGCTTTGCTCACTGACAACTCCAGCCTCTCCGCACACAGCCTTCAGCTGACCCATCCCAGTGAGAGTAGAAAACAGTCATAAGATATAAACAGGAAGATACATTCATTTATTTCCTGTGTATTTTCTGACTCTGTTAAGAAAAGTATTTAGATCAATTAAAGGAAAACAGAGATGTCAGAAATGTGACCTAGGTCATGTTTTCTTGCCAGGTTTTGAACTGTGACTGAGAACTGCAGCTACCATAGTGTCCTCCCAAAGAAAGGGTTTTGGTTCAAGAGTGGAGATCACAGCAAAAGGAGTGCATAAGTCGTCCAAAGATTTTGCTTCAGTTGAGGGGCAAAAAAACCCTACGTTCTTTTGCCCCTTCAGCCTCTGCCCCTTCTTTTTTGCCATTTATTTCAGGCATTTACCTATGGCAAGTGTTTAATACTTCGTTACATGATGCATTATCCGTATTAAAGTAAAACACTACCTTAGTGAGAAAGGAACTGTCAGAAGTAGAAAAAATGAAGCACTCCCTGTCGTTTTGCAAGGTATATGCTGGTTAAGCTACATAAATATTTGGTTTGCTGAATGGTGTTATGTTACATACAAAATTATTGTATGTAATATACAAATGCACAGAATTAAATGCAACTGTGAATTTGACATTCATTCATCCATGTCGCAGTCACTCTAAGTTCAGACAGTGAAATGACAGAAGCGAGGGTGCAACAGATGCGCTGTGACTAAGACCACACGAGAGCCGCCAATGCCACTGTCACCGGAGGCAGAGGTTCTCCTTTGGTATCCTCCACAGCACTATGGACTCTCTAAGCACCTTTACTGTGGTGCTGCTATTTAACAGCTAGAGAACAGACTTACTGGTTCCTCAGACAGCCAGGGCATCTTCCCCTTGCAGCATTCTATCTCCTACTTTTCTTTTGCTCAGGTTAATGCTTGTGTCTATGTCACCTTACCACAGACACTCCTTGCATTTGCATCAAAGCATGCAAATCAAAAAGAAATCAAAATAGTAAGTGGCACTTACTAGGTTCAAAGTTCTTCAAACGAAAAGTTAGCAGACTCTAAACAGGGATAAAATGTTTCAGGAAACATTTCCTGAACTTTTCCAATATCCACTGCATTCAACACAACAATGACTGCACAGGAGACCAGGCCTTTACAGTTTTATTTATTTATTATTTCTCAACAATGGCCTATAGAAGAGTAACTTGTAAAACATGGTTCTTAAAAGCTTCGTCAACAATGTGTAAGGGAAGGATCAGAATACAGTATCACTTTGGGTACTGTAATGACACAAAAATGTCAGAATACACATATATACAAACAATGGAGCATGCACACATGACACCAACACAGGTCCTTCAAAAGACACATAATTTGGGGTTGGCTTTTTTTCCTTTTCAAAAAACAGATGTGATACACAGCCACCACACAATTTCTAGGCTCAAGAAGAGTTTTAGCACAGTTATGTCAGATATAATGAAAGCAAAAGATAATCACACTGATTTTGCAGATGACATGAGCATCCTTAAATTTTGCAACACAATTTTATTCAGGTCGAGGGAATTCTCAGGAACCAGAAACCACATGAGCAAAACTGCTGCTACAATTTTAAAGAAATATGGCAGTAACTTGCATTGCAATTAATGTGCAATGCAAAACGTATGTGGACAGACTCCACATTGAAATAAAAAAAAAATATTATTTGCTCCTTACAAAACAAATCTAGGATTTTAGAGTCACACAAATGCCAGGGAAGAGGGCTTTAAGAATCATAGTGTGAGACACTATTCCAGATGTCCTCTAAGAAACACTGAAAAAGATCTGAAAACAGGTCTGAGGGAAATGCAAAGCTTTCAATTTTCTTCAGCTTACTTGTTATTTGTATATAAATATTTGGCTTAGGAAGGATTTTCTGTTAAATTTAAACCTGAAATACAGTGGTGAGGCTGCATATTTGTAGAGGAATGGTTCTTTTGGAAAAAGTGGAAATACTGGAAAACATAACTTGCTTGTTGCACTGTGCTACTACCCATGCTCTACTTACTGCAGTTTTATTAATGCTTTTAGATTATTTTTTTATTTATTAATTCTTTAGAGAAAAATCAGAACTTGGATGCATGTACTCTTAGTGCTACATTTGCCTACATCCCAGAGCAAGCTCAAACTATAGCATTCCCCTACTCATATATGCATTGTAAACAGAGTTATCAGCTGAAAGGCAGGACAGAAACAAGGGAACGAGTAAGGCCTGCAAAGCCATACTTTTTTTTTTAATGTAGAAGAGAATATTGCCATAGCAACATACATGAAATGAGCTGCTAGAACTTCTTTTTTTTTTTCCTCAACTTGTGACAGTTCTGCAAGGCTAAATAACTGAGCATATGATTCCTGAAAAAGGTTTATGGATACAGACTTAGAGAAATCCCTACAATGCCTGTAATGCTCTAATGTTTTGTTTTGGGGGGTTCTTTGTTTTTTTTAACTTAAATTACTCTGCTCTTTGAAAGAGACTGGAAGAAATTCACTCATGGAAAGGATCAATTCTGAAAATGAACAGACTGCCTAAACTGTTGAAACCCTTGCTAAAACCCCAAGATTTACCAAGCAACCTACCTAAAAAGCACAGCTACAAGAAATACAGTAGTTTTATTTAGCCTATGGCTGAAAAGAAAATAACAGCTCTTCTGTCAACTTCCTTCTTCTACCTCGGATCAAATAATGATTAGGAACTATGCCCAAATGACCCACATAAATTCACTAAATTTAAAACTTCACAAAATTTTTATTGCATTTTTTTCTTTACTGTACACGTGCATGAGCTTAAGTAAAACTATAAAACTAATAATTTCATCTTTTACAAGCTAAAAATCACCAAAATAGAAATGAAAAGGACACTTAATAATTGCACGATATATTGCTGCATAAGTGACCGTAAAGACTGGACAAACTCCTCTGCAAGAAATTAAATGCTTAAGGTCAAAAAGAGAGAATGTGGCTACAAACAAAGTGTTCTTCCATATTTTCCCTCTAAATCAAAATACTGAAATTAGATCTGGAATGTAGGTCTTTGAAGGAATATAAAAAAATAAAATAAAATTGAAAATAGTAACTATTAAAAAAAAAAATCTTTTCTTAGAAATACACTCTGCAGATCCCATTTTTACAGCTCAATAACCAGTCCAAACCAAAGGAGGCCATGTTTTGCAGAACTAGTCTCCTAAAATAAGCATGTAAAAAGGACAGTAAATTTTAAAAACTACTGCTGCAAGACTGTATGAATAGAACAGCAAGTGACAGTTTTGCGACTCTGCTTTCAAACCAGCAGAATGTGCCCTCAATCCTTCCAGGATAGGGACTGTAGTTAAATCAAAACATGTCTGAATACAGGGTCTAATCCACACCGAAAGCTTATAGACGTGGGCACGCTCTTCTGTGAACTTAACTTCAAAGGCCATGGTAGACCATGCTTCAAAAAGACTTAAACCTAAATTGTAACACAAACAGCTCTTAACCTTTTATCTCCTTTACTTTTTCCACCTAATCTACAATTCTTCGGAAACATTTCAAATAATTAGACTGTTAAAACAGTACAAGTTATCCTGAATGGTAGGATGAAGAACCATTTTATGAAAACTTTAAATGGATAGCCAAACTTCAAAACACAAAGCAAAGTCACCCAGCATTTGTTATAGGACTCAGCCTTCACTGGCAAATGCACCATGGTGTAAAGCTGTAAAGGCCTAAAGATATAAGGAAATAAGGCTTACCAAGAACAGCAACAATCTTTTAATAAACAGTTCTTGATATTGGAAATGAGAAGCAGAATAGCATTCATAAGTTAGTTCTTGTCAGAGCTCTGAGCTCAAAGACACATTCACTTTTTCTAACTAATTTGGTCTAATAAAAGCTTAAGGTATTCAGTAATGTTAGTGTTTTGCATAGCAAAGTTATTTCAGAAATCACCCTCTTGATAACCCCGTATCCACCCAGATGATGGACTGAGCAGTTAGGTATAGTTCTAACAATGATCCTTTTGCACACACACAATGCAGAAATCTTCAGACAAAGGCTCACAGATTTGACTTCATCTTGGTTTCTCCATTAGGTGCTCTTCAGCACTTACTCAGTGACAGCCACCCCAGAACAATACCACCATGTTCACTACAGGAAGACCACTCCAGTAGGATGGCTGCCACGCTTCTGTCACTGCCCTTGGGCTCAGCTCCATTTCCTGCTCACCAGCATGTCCGCTGGCTTTCCACAGGGTGAGATCTCCACACTCCTCTCTGGCACTGGGTCCCAGGAATTTTGGAAGAGCATGGTACGCATAAAAGTGCCTGAGCAAGTACACACTGATGAGCACAGCCAGCTCTAGGTACAGTTATGATGGTACAGCCTGCCTGGGCAACATACCAAAGGTGCAGTAAGGGGACTCTAACGTCCCCCTAAAGTCTTGTCATTATACCTCTACCCATGCAGTAAGGTCAAACCATTACAGATATTGGCAGCCTTGTCAGCACAACCAGGGAGCTTTAGCAGAAAAGTGGAGATGCCACCTTTAAACATAAAAAGCTAAGGGCTTTGAAGGACCTACTGCCTGTATTGTGGAATCTTTCCCTTCTTAAATTAAGAAATGAAGGGAGAGAAACTACTGTAGCAAAGAAAATGAGTTAAATATAATGTGAAGGCATCCAATTCAGACTCTCATTTTGTACTTGGATAAAAAAAATGTTCTCCTGAGAAACAGCATCATTGCATTTTCTGGACATAGAGTTACTGAATGTCTGTACAGTACTATCCAACAAAGCCTGAAGCTTAAGTCACTTGCCAATAAATTGTACTCTCTCCAAAATTAAGAGAGTTCTTGTTAAAATAGAGCATCACTTGCAGGGCCTGACAGTCAACGGGCTGACTTAGAGAGGAGGCTCTTTGTAACAACACTGCAGAACAGTCTGTGTAAAAACCCAGCTAAAAATAACCTTGAATTTTCTGAGAAAAAGTCTAATGAAACACAATGAACTGAACCATATTTTTAATGAGGATTTTTTTCCTCCCTTCTGGCAGAAGGAAGAAACTGCAGTCCACAGTTACACAACTTACACAGTACTCTAAATCCAAATTTACACCACCTGCCTTCAAAATTGCAAACTGGTCTGGCTGAGTACAATCTTACTCTTGAGCACTGCTCATGAACTGTCATTCAGATTTTAAAAAAATAAAAAATATAGGCTGACAAGTGGGTGTAATATTCAAGCAGCATGTGCTGCACATACATAGTGATGAAAGGGAGCTCTAATTCTTCACAGACTATAAGGAACTATTAATACCTATAAAAATCCAGACTTGAGAAAAATGGAAGTGACATGCAAGGCAAAGGTTTGCTTAATATTTATTTCTAGTTTCCAATTACAACTGATTTTTGCACTTTCACTATACTTTGACTTTCTTTTCCAAGAGAGAAGGAAAAAAAGGAAGCACATAATCTATGTATCTATTGAGCGTGGAGAAAGAGTGCAAGAGGCACAGCTGGCATTCACACAATTCCCAAAGTCAGGGACATGCCAAATAGCAGCGCTTTGCACGGTGGTTTCTGCACAACCTCACAGAGGCCTTCTTTTAGTTAGCTATGCTGCATCTCGTTTATGCAGCTTTTTAACTCAGATTCTCAAAGAATCCTGGGTTCAAGAAAGCATTAATAAAGTTACAACTTGATAATTTTTTGAGATACTGGTTTTGTCTTTACAGATCCTTAAACGGGTTGCATAATATTACATTTTTTTTAAAACGGGAGTATCAAGAGTATTAAAAGCTCGTGAAGATGATTTTAAAGAAACTTTTATTTCCTTAAGTTTACAGCAATCATGTCTTTTTTTTTTTTTTAAAGAAACTTTTTGAGGAGTTCCAAAAAGATGAGTGAGTAGGACAAACCAGCATTTTCCATGGAAAACATAATTAGATTGTCACTAATCTGAACACTGTCAAAATTTCATTACTAAGCTAATAAAAGTACCTTCTCATTTTCCTACAAAAAAAGAGAGAGGTGTAACATTTTTATACAAGGGTGATTTTCAGCATTTTTAAATATTTCTAAAGCTCTGGACAAACAGACTATCACTGAAAAAAGCTCACAGCTTTCAGTAAACAGTGTGTGGGTGCAACCAAAATTTTTACGGCAGTACTATGGCAAACAAAGACTGAAGTTAACTTGCAAGACTCTAGTCAAATTGCTGTGACAGAGATGGAAACTAAGCTGGGAAATCATCATGAAGATCTGAAGCACACACAGATGACAAGGTGGACGTGATGCCAGCTACCATATGTAAGCACGAGAGAATGGAATGTATGCACCAGTTAAGAAAACAGAAAAGCAGCAGTTGAATCTATTTAAATTAAAAATTGACCTTATTTATCTGTAGGAACAGGCTATATGGTATCTTGAAACTTCTCAACTGTAACAGAAGCAAAAGACTGAATAAAAAGTAGAAGAGAACCGCTATATTTTTAGTTTTTAAACATCTCAAAATCTGGATTGCGACCTAAAGTCAGTAATATTAAAACCTGAGGTGAATTTAGTAACTGTTCAAATTAGGAAGACAACAGAACTGAAATTTTCCAAGTACTAATATTCTTCTCACAATAAAGAGTTCTGGCTTTGGTTCTCTACACATTAAAGGAGGACTCCAAAACACTGTCATGATTTCACTGATTCTGTAGGTACTTCCAGTCCTTCTATTTCTATAAAAATACATATAAAATGTATACCATGAATATGTAAAGCAACCACAGAAACAGGTAAGTACTGAAAAAGTTTGTCCAGTTTCATGTGAACGCCATGACCTTGCATCTGCCTCATCTATACTGTAATTACCTTGCTACTGTCACCAAAAATTGTCTTGCACCTGCTTACCAGTCTATTGCCTAAAGAATACACAAAACAAACAAACAAACCCCCAACCCAAAAACTTTTAAAACCAGGAAGATGTAGGATTACATACCCTCCTTTTAGAAGTTCTTTACGAAGTTTGAAAACCTGAAAATTTTCATTTTGGAATTTAAATATTTTTCTTGCTTGTTCTTACTTTAGACATTAAACTACCATCTATGTTAGAAGATTCTGTAGGTGGTTAAAAGAATGATCTGATTGTGACTTTAGAGACACTCTGGATGATTAACCTAAGAATCAAGATGTGATGGGAGGTTTTATCCTGTTTTGTCCCCTCCATCCCAGTGTGCCTTGATAAGGATTCAACAGTTCTGCTACTTTAATTAAAACAGTGAGAACTACTAATGCACATCTGACTCATACAAAAAAACATCCAGCGAAACAGAGAAGATACCAGACTAAAAATTCTATTTAGAAGATGTAAAGAGCTGGATAAGAGCATCAAAAACATTTTGGAGAGTAGGAGGCGAACAGTCCAGAACACCTTCATAACTTCTGTATACATTTCAAAAATAAGATACAAGTTTACTTCTTTATTCTGTACATGACACATTCAAAATAATAATTACAGAGAAAACTGTTATGGCCTTTTGCTCAGCACCTGAAATGGCTTCAACAATTTACCATTCACCATTTCAAAATGGTCTTCACAATAAAGGATTATTACAGAATTATTTTCTAGGAAAAGAACACTGAGTTTGTGATTTTTACTATACACTACTGTTCATTTCCAAAATCACACACATTCATTTTTACTTAGTTACAGACCTGAGACTTTACTCAGTGACCTACATTGACCAAGTTCTTTAAAAACTTCCCAAGAACCTGCAACACTCAATACTTGTATATATGATTTAACCAAAGTTCTGCAATTTTAATATAAAACAGCACTACTGTTATTCTACCTTGTCGCAAATCATTTCGCGACAAACTGGCGTAGTTGGCAGGATCCTAAATTAATATTCATGACAAATTGACATAGTCGGCAAGATCCTAAAAATCTACATTCGTGACATACCTGTAGAGAAACAATAATCAACAGGTGCACATTTTTATCTTCAAAAAAATGTTTTTCTTACCTGAAGAGTTAAAAAGTTATCAGTGCCAAGTATGGTCCATTAGCACTCAGTGAGAAGTCATCTAGATTTACTATGGACCATTTTTACATTACAACTCAGTCATCCCAAAAATAAAACTTATCTTGACAATATACATAGCTAGTTTGAGTTCTGCTAGCAGATGAACGGCCACACTGAGTCAGATTTAAGTTGCATCTAGTCCACTATCCTATTGCTGACCGTGGCTGAAAGTGGACATCTTGCGAAGAGTACAGGAATGATCAAACACGTGACAATAGCCACTGGCCCAGCCTGCAACAATTTGTCATAGGGACTTCTTGGGCCACAAATGGGATCTTTGTATTTAACAGTCTTCAGTGAAGTACTTTTCTATCAACTTGTTCAGTCACCTCTTGGACTGATGAAAATTTAACATTAACACCCTGTGGCAAGGACTTCCACACACTTAACTGCCCTCGTTTGAAGAATAATTTCCTTTTGTTTGTTCAGAAACTGCCTGCAAGTTTCCTGTATTGGAAGAAACAGTGAAAAAAAAATTTCTTATTTACTCTTTTTACATCACTCAATTTCATAAATTCCATGTCACTTCTCTCCATCATTTATTATATTCTTTCTGAGATGGAGAGCAGGCACTGAGTGCCATAATTAACGCATGAGACACTGCTTATTGAGACACTGCTTATTTATCCACTGATCACAACTCCTTTCCTGTAGTCCCTAACATCCAACTTAGAGTCCTATTACAGCACTGAGCTGTGACTTCCATGGATCCAGTACTCCTCCAATATTGATAACAACTGTACTAGATCCCATCACTAGATGTAAAGGTTTTTCACCCCATGAGCTTCATTTTACATTTATTACACTTTAAGGTATGTTATCGCTGTTTTGTAGAGTTTTTTCTGAAACATTTCAGCAATCCCTCCATTTTACTATCCAGAACAAATCAGTACAATCAGTACTAACATGACAACAGCAGGAGGTCGCGTTGCCTACTCCAATTTTTTTTCACCTGCCTCTAGCTGCACACTCCTCTCCTGCTAAATCTGGGAAAAAAATCCCCAAAGCAAATCCAACTGGTGAATGTTTCTTTCTCACAAGTTAAAGGTAGTGCACAGAAGAGCCACGAGTGATACAGCTGATGCAAGATAGGGCATGGAATAAACATCAGAAGAATATGCACAGCAGAAGAAGGAATAAATCATCACCTTCCCATCCTTACTTTTTTTGGTGGCATGGAGCTCATCTCCCCACTTCTTTCTTTCCTGGGGCTGAGAGTGGATCTGTGGTTCAGTCATATGTACACAGTCAACCTGATAGCTCTCTGCCACTGTGAAAGAGTCAGTCTTGCTCCTCTCTCTCACAGTCATGGGCATGTAGTCTTGCCCTCTCTACCAGCTCTAGCACTCGTTTATTCACTTCTTTTGGAGGTTGTTCTAACAAGCTGAAGCATAATGGGCAAGTTGCTAAGTGAGTGCAAATGCAGGGATGATGTGGACAAGACAGCACAGAAGATAAATCAGTTATTTCAAGGGTAATGAGCTCTTGGATTTGCTATTATTCGGAGTATCTTCTGAGTGTTATTTATTAGAATTATCTCTTTAGAAATTGTCAGAGTGAAGCTTTACAATTCACTTAGGCTGATTTAAGTTGATGCTTCCAGTGAGAGGCACTGTCCTGCCTTCTGCTTATTTCCAGGCATTTCTTCTGCCTGCGTTTGTGCTCATGCCGCTACCCTATGTAGCTCCCTAATCCAACTGAAAACATCCCCCCATCCTCTCTGGCAATTTCCAGGCTGATCAAATCTTGATCCAACTGACTGCATCAAAAGCACCAGCGGCAGCACTAGAGAAGAAAAGAAGCAAGTGCTGGGGATAAGGTGAGACTTTAAACATAGGCTTAAGCCAACTGTGCTCTTGATGTGTATTTTCAACATGATGTATCCACACCATTAAATTTTAAAGAGCACCTTAAAAAACTATGCAGTAACATATACAGCACAAATGGCTTAAAGGGTAAATACATGTGGTTCATTACAGACTTCCCACAAAGAACAAAACTCTGAGGTTAAAATAAACCTGGGTGATTCACCCCAACATTTCTCCTGTAATGATACCGAAACAAATATATATACACACATGAATCTTCTCATACTCTGTCTGCGTAGTATGGATGGCATTTTATTGAAAAACCATTAGCACTCTACATAGGTTTCAGCATCATCTTAACTCAGCCTTACTGACCTGGTTAATTTGACATTCTGTATTGTAAATTATGATAAGAAACAAAGCATTTTCTAACAGATGTTGACTTTAGTAAGGTAGAGAATCTATAAATGAATGAAAATTTTATAAAGATGGGTATTATCTCTATTTTGAACTGACATAGTTTGCCAGAGGTAGAAAGCTCTTACGTTTTACTGTATTAACAGGGTTCCTTTGCCAGGGGTTGTCCGTCTTCTCAGAATGAAACTGAATCGTGCAATATTTTTAGTTACTGATATTTGAACTATAATTTCTTAGGTCCCTCTTCCCTTTAAACGGTTCCAGAGAGAGCAAATGCCATCACCCTCTCTAAGTCACCTTGTCAAAGGCTTAGTGAATTGTAAGTATTCTTTTCCTGCCTCCAACCAGGACTATCAACAAGGCAGCCCTGCCTCCAGGGGTTACTAAGCCTTAGATCAAATGACTTTTCATACTAGCACGACCTAGCTATGTACTGTCTACCTTTAAAGCTCAAACATCTTTCCTGCAAAAAAATATAACAGGTTTTGGGCACAGTGAACTTGAAACAGTTGTTATGGTCTATAACAGATGCTTTCGTGTTTCAAATGAGTCTTTGATAGCATTTACATCTCCAGCTCCTGGTTGATGTACCCAGACCACTGAAACGGACAAACGCACAAGTAAGATAATTTTCTAGGGCTTTTTTGGTGGTTTGGGGTCTTTTTGTTTTGGTTTTTTTTTTGTTTGGTTGGTTTGGGTTTTTTTGTTTTGGGGGTTTGTTTTGTTTTGTTTTACTTTCAATTCAGAAAACCCTTCTTAAAATGTTACTGTTGAACTACGGTTAGTATTTAGAATTTTCCACTCCAAGACTGGTCTAAAAAAGCTATAGATAAGAACACCTTTTCTTATTCCACAAATAACTATTTGTTGCCATGCATGATACACTAAGGAGGATGTTATACTGTGAATAAATCATTACTTGATACGAATTCTAACACGATTGCCAATGCCTTACCTTAGAAATATTTTCATTTTTAGAAATATAGATGCAATGTATTACAGAAGGTGTGCTGTACATGCAATCTTCATAGGTGAAAATGCTACACTAGTAACTAACCTACAGCTAAACTAAACTACCAATGGAAACCTCACTTTACTTCCATAGCCAACATGGGACCATAGGTGTTAATATCAGCCTTCCGCCCCCCTTCCCTTTCAAGAATGAAGTCCCTGTTCTGCAGGATTATAATTATTGTTCCCCAAATATGCGATGTGTCCCCAAATACATGCCCCCAAACAGTCATGGCACTGCAGCACCTTACACATTTTTAAAATATCACAGCCTATATTCTCAAAACTTTGTCAAACAGAATTAGAATGCTTTAAAAACCTAACAGTTCCACTGTTGTTAGTAAGAACTCCTGAGACAAGAAGTTAAATGCCTTATACCACACAGATAAATTGTTGCTGTTGATCTGTGAAATAGAAGATAAGAAAGATGCTGGATTAATTAATCCTGAAGAGAGACTGTAAAATAAAACCTGTTAAAATGCAAGGATAGCCAGCTATCCAATGGCTTTTGGAGAGAGGTGATAAAATATCATGCTCATGATGTTCCTATCAGACACCTACGATCCAGCAAAAAAAAAAAACCAGAATTCTCAACTTTTATCCCGCCAAACTGGAAGGAGTTGGGTGATAGGGTCTACAAGAGCAAACGAGCCTGTGCTTGGCAGGTGAGCTCTTCTTCCACATTGACCTTCAAGGAGCAATTGACTTTGTAATTTTTGAGTGGGAAGCATACACCTAAGAATACTTGTTAAGTTTCTCTTACTATTGTTTCATTTTAATGTACATTAAACCCAAAATACCTACGCAGTACGCTAGTCTGAAAAATCTCACTATCTAATCATTAAGATGAAAGAAATATCTGCCTCTGTAGCAGCTAGACATTAGAAGAACTAGTAAATAACTCAGTTATGTGGAATTATGCATTAACTCTGTTAGGCATTTGATTACTAAATATACTGAAACACATGCCATATTCTTATAGCATAAAACAAATGGGCATTCATCTAGATTAATGCGTTCTTTCTGGTCAGAATTTCTGTTAAATCCTAAAATCTGAATTGCAACATTCTCCTTTAGCTAATGCTTTAATGTTTGCAAACTACAGCGACAATAGCAGGGAATACAATAAAAAAAAGTCCACAAAACAACACTGAATTGTTAAGGCTGACTTAGAACAAGCACAAGAGAATCCTAGGTGAATTTTTAAACACTAGACATTAGGAAAGAAAGAGAAGAACACCTCGATAGTTTGTAGTAAATGCAAGTACTGTCCTGCTCACACGTTCTCTCTTCCCATCCAGCATGCGGGCTCTGGCACTTACCTGATGGGCCAGTGAACTGACTCACCTCCCTGAGGTAGAAATCTTGGGGGGGGCACAGAGGGGAGAGGAAGAAAAAGCTGTGGCAGGACCACTCATTTCAGTTGCAAAACTGTTAGGCTGAGGTCAGCCCTTCTCACGGAACCGTACACAAGAGGTATTTATTCCTTGTAGTTCAGTGAGAAGCATAAGGAAATTGGGTAAGCTTGTCATGTCACCAGTACCAAAATCCTGTTACAGAATTTGCCAATCCGAAATCCAGGAAATACCCACCTAGAAGACAGCTGGCACAGTATAAGATATTACTGGCTCTCTAGATACGTGTTTCTGTGCCAGAAATCAGCCTTCCTGTATGAAAGTGAACAGAAAAGGGACGTGCTCAACTAATACTATACCCAGAGTTAATCCATCTTTAATCCAGGTACTACCAGAGACTGATTCCCTAACAAGCCTATGTAGACCCAAGCAGGGCAGCAGCACTGCCACATTAACTGAGCAGTCCTCAAACTCACCTGCTCAGCTCCTTATGGGTATGCAGACACGCAGCAAGCACCTGCTAAAAGCTTGAGAACAACTGCTATTTCCCATTGTAACATAAAAAAATTCTAAGAGAGCACAAACTACATCAAAAGGTAGATCAAAGCATGTTAAAAATAGTAAAGAATCATCACAACCATGCCTTAGTGCCTCTCTGATCCGTAACCTCATACACAACATGGAGAAATAAAAATTATACAGGTTACAAGAGTGAACAAAATGGCCTAGAAGTTAAACCAGTAGGAATACAACAGTGTTTGATAATCAAACACAGGCCTTTTGCTTTCACTGTCGTAAGCTGGCATCATTTCAGACCCAGCACAATCAGATCCTGAGGGACAGTAACCCTAAGGACAATTCAAATGCCGTTATTGATGAGTCCTGGAGGGAGATACATCAAGCTTTTCTTGGGCAACAATGTTACAACTATCAACCTAGGTCAAAGGAGCCTAGAAACAGGACTACAAGATGGAGACAGGTACTTACAATCAATGTGGGTACAAATTAATACAGCTCATTGACATTAGAGTTTTTACCAGCCTCAGTCAGTGCCCGTTTCTTTCAGCTAATGCTTTAATGTTTGCAAACCACAGGTATAACAACAGAGGAGACTACTACTTTAAAAAAAAAAAAAAAAATCAACAAAACAATGCTGAAGTGTTAAGACTGCCTTAAAACAAGTGAAAGAGAAGTCGAGGTGAATATTTCAGTTCAGCATCTTTTGTTAAAAAAAGGCAAGAAATACTCAATTAAGTTAAATATGTAACAAATTTTTAGAGATACATTGCATTTACATGTGCCTTTATACTTATGTTTTACAGGAAACCATTAAACATAATTTCTCAAAACTGAAATCTCATTCCTGCTAAAAAGCAAAAACTGGGAAAAAAAAAAAACCCAAACCTTCTCTTCAGAGTGTATACATATTATATCTTTCCACTAGTCATCTTTCTTTGGAAGAAACACGTATATGCATCTTTCACACTCAGAATCCAAGGCGTTAAGAAAAATCAAATCACTTGAAAGAAAGCTTTTAAATAGACAAATCACAATCATACAAAGAGATGTTAGCATCTCCTGTGAACAAAACATACCCTTTTTGTGTTTATATTGTGAAGAAACCTAATTATATCATAACACCACCATCATCTTAATTATGTTTACGGATTCCAGTTCAACATGAGCTTGGACTGTTCTGAAGTATGCCAATACAATGTGCAACCGACTAAAACTGTTTTAAAAAAAACCCTCAAGATAAAAAAGAAACCCTAAGCAACGCACAATATGACTTAAGCAAAATGTAGTATGAATACACTACAGATTTTGGAAAAATTAAACTAGTCATGTCAGCAACGCTGGAACAGTAATTAGCAATATCTACACATATTTGCCAAGCTTAACTAGCATAAAGCCCATAAAACTAAGAAAAAAGGTACTGAGAAAGGATATATTTATTACAATAGTGTAAGTATTACACTCTCTTCCCTATATTTCATAACATTTTTTGCCCCTTAACTTTAACATAGTGTATTTCATGATTTCTAGTAATCCCCTCTTAAGATTTGCATTTTGAAGTCAAATCAACATACAAAACAAAAGGTGATTTACAAACTCCCAAGTTTTCACTTTCCTGTCCAGTTAGTGATTCACTCTAAACAAATCACCTCCACTGACACTTTGTTGACATCATCCACACCTCTACACAACAGCAATTTAAATCCTCCAATCTGGCAATGGAAGCCACCCAGTATTTCACTGAAGTTCCAGCAGTTTCTATTACATGCAGTGAAATACCATTGTAATTGAAAGCAGACTTTTGCATTACTATGAAATTACAGGATTGAATGTTAGCAACAGTAACAAACATGCCAAAAAAATAACTAGAAAGAAGCTTTAAGACTTTCAATCTTCACTTACATTTTAAATTACAAAACTTTGATTTCGAACTCAGGAAGACTTGATTAAAAGAGGACTAGATGACTTGAAAAAATGCACACAATTTTAAAATTAGATATATCAATACCTTCCCCCCTCTAATCAATTAAATCACTGCGATCCATTTACATATGGCTTTAAAAAAAAAACCTTAGCGCAAAGGCATGCTACAGGACATAACTTTTAGTTTATCATCTCAATGCTATTTTCAAACAATATAGATTTTATTACAGTCAAAATAAGAAATACTTTTCATAATCCCCCAAAGCAGTCTGTGACTGAACTCTGCAGACAGACTGAATATGAAAATCCTGTCGATATCTTTGTCTAAGAATTCTGCATAATCGCGCTTCCAAAAATATCACTTTTACTTAGCAAGAATTATTTTCTTTCTACTGATCTTCAGTATCTAGGTCATACAGCAGGCTACCAGCTCTACTTGAAAAGCTACAACATAAGTTGATATAATGTAGCCTGTGATCCTCCTTTCCAATCAAGGCAAGAAACAAATCAACAGGGGACACAAAATACATGCAGGTGGGGCTAAAAAGGAAGGAGACAAGATGCTGGTTGATAGTACCAAATGCTTGCAGTATGCGCAATATAAATCACCAAGGTTTCCATTTGTATAAAACCAGCTCTAGCCCACTAATTATTATAATGTGCCTATCCTAACAAAAATGCAGTGCAATGTATTTTACAAGTAAATCCTTGTGCACCAGTATCCATGCTGACAGTTAACCGCATTATACTCAGACATTAGTTTTTATCCATCTCTACATTAAAAGTTCTCATTTCATTTAAAGATAGAACACTTTAAATATTTACTCCATATCCTCCTTTGTTTTTATAAAGAAGTTTCATGGACAAGCTCCTATCAATTAACCGACTGTTCCATTTTTCCTGTAATTTTGAGTATCTCTAGTTGGCATTCTATTACTTAGAATGGGCTGCTACCAACTTAAAAGATAGAAGTCACGGGTAAAAATAACTTTCTAGGTGTTTAATTACGAAGAAATTGTTACAGTTTGCCCACTTATTACCTCACAACAGTTTCCACAGCAAGCAAAATGATGATTTTGTTACCAGTGAATGAAGATGAGATTGCCCAAGAAAAAGGAAAGTTTCTGTATTACTTGGCATACGACAAGTACATTAGTCACGTGTTGAAGGAGTTACATTATCACATCATTAATATAATCCGGTAAAAAGCTTTCTCTGTCACAATTAAGGCTATGAATTTACCATAAACAAATAAGTAAACAACCCCCCTCCCAACCCAGATCTTGTTTTAGAATCTTCTGAATGTTTAATAGGTGAAACACATAATTAACTATAAATAACTCAGAGCATCAGAAATTAAGATGCAAGAATAGTATATGCTTCTGAAATATCCAGGACAGATGATGAACAACAATCAAATACCTCCCTTATTGATTACCTTTGTCTTAAGTCCACTGTAAAACATCTGCCTATAGATCTGAGACACAATCCCTTCCCTTGATGGAAAACAGCTAAACACCAGATGCAGAAGTGAATTCTAGAAACAGCTAGAGGAAAAAGACAAAAAATTCATACTGTAAAGCTGGTGAAGCCCCAGCTACTGTATAAAGGGGAAACAAATAGCCAGAGAGACGAACTGGACCAGATTTATATTTGACAGGCTTTTTTTTTTTTTTTTTAACAGCGTTTGACTTAATAGCCAATAAAGAAGAATATATAGAACAGTATCCAAGAAAAGCTATGCATTGTCATGTGAGTCACCTGACTACTGAAAAAGGTGCTTTCAACAGAAAAAGATGACCACCAACTAAAAGAGTAGCTCGTTTCAGGATTACAGTTTAAGTACAGAAATCAGAAAAACAAATTCCTGATGTAAGGTGGATTTAATTAAAAAAAAAAAAAAAAAGTAATAGCTTTTAAGTACTCCAGTATGTGTTTTTCCTGTTACAGTTTTAGCTGAATTTCAGAACACAAGCTTTGTTCAAATACTCTGTTTCTACACAGTTACAGAACAGTTGAGGCTGGAAGGTATCTCTGGAGGCCACTTGGTCCCACCTGACTGCTCAAAGCAGGGTCACCTTGAGCAGGTTGCTCAGGGTCATGTCCAGTTTGGTTTTGAGTATCTCCAAATATAGAGATTCCACAACCCCTTTGGGCAACTTGTGCCAGTGTTCAACTATCCTCACAATAAAAAGTTTTTCTTACATGTGAATGGCGTTCACTATGTTTCAGTTCGTGCCATCTGCCTCTTCTCTGGTCACTGGGCACCACTGAGAAGTCTGTCTTCTTCACACCCACCCATCAGGTATTTATTTGCGCACACTGGTAAGATCCCCCTGAACCTTCTCTTCTCCAGGCTGAACAAACCCAACTCTCTCAGCCTGTCCTTGTATGACGGGCTCCAAGCCCTTCACCATCTTTGTGCCCCTTCAGTGGACCTGCTCCCTCTAGAGCTCTCTTGTACTGGGGAGCCCAACACTGGACACAGCACTCCAGTGTGTCTCACCAAGGCTAAGTAGAGGGGAAGGATCACCTCCCTTGACTTGCGGGCAATGCTCTGCCTCATACTTTGCTGGCTCACATTCAACGTGCTGTCTACCACATCCTTTCCTGCAAAGCTGATTTCCAGCTGGTTGGCCCCCAGCCTGCACTAGTGCATGGGGCTATTCCTGCCCAGGTGCAGCCTACTTCTGAAGGTCGAGGTCCTTCTGAACAGCAGCACAACCCTCTGGTGCATTAGTCACTCCTCCGAGTTTTGTATCATGTGCAAAGTTGCTGAGGGTGCACTCTGTCCCATCAGCCAGGTCATTAATGAAGATATTAAACAGTATCGGCCCCAGTAAAGGATGACTGCTGGAGCACACCATTAGCAACTGGCCTCCAGTTGGACTTCGTGCCACTGACCACAGCCCTTTAAGCCCAACAGTTCAGCCAGATTTCAATCCACTTCACTGTCTACTTATCTAGTCCGTACTTCCTCAGTTTGTCAATCAAGATGTTATGGCAGACAGTGCCAAATGTCTTGCTAAAGTCAAGATAAACAACAGACACTGCTATTGTTTAATCAATGTTAAATATATCTTAAGCCTCTAACATTTTTGTCCTTCAGTACATACTTGAACCATTTTTTTGCCACATCACAATAAATCCTATTACTTTTCTTGTGAACTCTAGGCATTACAAGCTGATACCTGAATTACTATAAAACCTTCGCCAAACATATATATGTGCAGAAGCAAGTGAAGTACTACCGTATTTTCACATCTCTTAACTTTCACTTAACATAATCTATATCTCTTTCAATGCATCAGTACTTCAAAATAAGTTTTCAAATAACCAGCACAAAATGAAAGGCAGGGATAACAAAGCAAAGAGATGACAGGACTGTGAGCAGATGGTACCTAGACACAGAGGGACAAGAAGAATGAGGACTGGGGCGGGGGATAAAGCAAAAGCTCTGGGATAAACCTCCTCTTGTATTATTTGCATATAAAACTCCACTGCAACTGAATCTCAGCTTACTTTTTGTGGGCAACAGTACACACATGAATTGCTAGTTGTGGACAAAACAAAATGGTCTTAGAAGTTTAGAGAACCAGGAAGTGGTAAGTCTCAAAAACTTTCAGGAGTTAAAGAAAGCAACATATGTGTCAGCTCCAGTTGACTCATACAGGCTTAGACCAATGGAGTAGGGTAATCAAGCATCATGGGATAACCTAGAGTCTGGCTTTCTATAGAAGAAAAGCAATCATTTAGAAGGAAAAAAAAATATCAAAATACTATGGACTAGATCTAAACACTCTTGCCCTAGAGAAGTCCAGTGAAAAACTGGCAGAAGCCTGGGAAGACAGATCCTAAAGCAACTCACACCTGTCCATGGGAAAGGCCTGACTAGAGCTATTTGCAGTAAAGGGCAGGAGTCTTCAGATGCCAAGCAATATGACCTGGGAACAAACTGTGGAGTCTAGAAAGTGAATAAAGGCTCTATAGCATGCATAAAGACTTTTTTTTAAAGTTATATTTTAGGTATGGCATTGTTATCCTAAATAAATAATGTCTGCAAGCAAGCTGCTCTCTAAAGAATTCTGTATTTGGCTGCAATCAAGGCTGATGGTTGGGCTGAATACCCTCCTTTTAGTCTAAGTAAAAAAGGAACATTAGGTCTTTTACACAACAGGTGTAAAAAAAAAAAAAAGCACTGACACATTAAATCCACTCAGACTGTAAAGTATGTGAAGAATTAATAAATTTATAAATAACAATTATGAAATTAAAGGAGTTGGGGAGAACTGTTGCAGCTATATATGCCTCTGTTTTAAGCAGAAAAAAACAGCAAAAAATGCTGTGCCTGTGATCTCAGGAAAGACAGTTGTGTGGGGTGTTTTGGGTATTGGTTTTTTGGGTTTTTTTTAGTACAGTACTTGCTAGACAGGCAGACTTGAAAACATCAGCAAAATAGCTGCTTGTTGCACTTTGTTTCTACTCTGCTCAAGCAAACAGAGCTCTGTTTACATTCTTTGTAAATAAACAGGACTGCACATTACACACACACACAAAAAACCTCACAATCCTCAAATCACATAATCTATTTCTCTTCCTGAGAGAAGCAACTTGGCAAAGCCTCAATATCAGCTAGCTCTTGGGCTCTTATAGTAGAAATAATACATGCCAGGTTTTCTGAATACAGATGTCAGATAACCAAATATTGGCTAACACACATTGTGGGTCTATGTTTTTTGCCTGCTCAGCTACCTTGCAAAGGAATTGAGCAATCTCTTGATGCTTGCAGGTCAAATTAATGACTGGCCTTTCTGTCCACCTTGGAGACATTACTCCCCCTCTAAACAAAGATAAACAATTGCTTTTTGCCTTTCCTAAACTGGCCTAAATACTTTTTGATGGCTATTATCAGACCAGAATGCATAAAGGCAGGACGTCTAGTCTGAGTTCATTTATGTTCCAGAACTCCTTACATTATTATGCCTCCCTGTGCTATCTTACATTGAATGGGTTTTGCAACAAGCACAGAGGCCAAGTTCAGCAGAGTAAGTAGCACTACGTGCTTGCAGTCATTGCTGAGCTTTGCCTTGATTAGATGTATGAGCCTAACATTTCCAGCAGGTTTAAGTCCACCTCACTCTTCCTTTACAGAAATACAGGTCTGTAAACTAAATAGGAGTTAAGAAGTAGACAAAACTCTGCAATAATAAATTTCCATGAGACTGAGAAGTAGTAGCAAAGGAATTGTGCCTTTTGTATCCTCAGCTGATCTCAGTCTTTTGGATGCCCACATCAGATTGCCAAAAATCCAAACAGACCTAGATCCAGTTTTGACAGGTGCTACTAGGCCCCTGGGAGACTAGCGTTAGGTTATCTGATTAAAGTCTAATCATTATAGAAACAGATCTAGCAAGGATCAGTGGAAAAACAATAGGTAAAGAAACTCTTACAACCTAATCAGTGAAAATGGAGCACCTGAATCAGCTACTCCCAAGACCATCAATTAGACCATATTCCCCCAGTGTGAAACCCATGAAGATGAGTCAAGGAGGAAACTCTCTCCCTAGGAACACCTTGAAAACTAAAGGTTATTGCCTTAAAGGGTACGGGACTTACTATGGGATGCAGGGAGGAAGAACATTTTGGGACTGTGTAAAACTTACCATGGGACTGTGAGAATATGCAAGACATTATGAAAAGTTTAGGGGCAGGCACTAGAGGCAGAGAAAGACAGGGATAAAGGCGGATAAGGGAGAAACAAGTATGGGAAAACAGCAGTGAAAAAGGTTAAATGGGGCAGGCCCAGTGCAAATGGGTGGCTGGTCAGTGCACTTGACTAACTGAGCCCCGCCCTTGATCATGACAGTCTATCCTATATTGTCATTAAACCTTATTTCTGTCTTCTTTGTGGATGCACTTTCTATTCTGAGTGCATACGTGTGAACTCAAGCCAACTTCAAGCCAGATTGGCCAGCAAGTAGATAAGAGGTCTAAGTACCAGCAACTGGAGTGAGAACACAAACCTCGGGGGCTCACGGGTCTAGATGCCAACAACTGGGGGACACCAATGGGTCAAGGCTCCAGCAACTACATAGACCATTTAAGACCAGCTACTAGGGGACCCATATAATATGTGTGTGCATTTGTGTGAAAATTCCACTAGTGGACTTTCATCCTGAGAAGCTGGAAAGGAGGAACAGGACTGGGCTGTCTGTGCAGTTCTTGCCTGAGTGTTCTGTGTATGTTTCTGTGGGTGACAATAAAGGCACTGGTTTGAGTCTCTGTTGATCTATGTGGCCAGTTGCGTATGTATTTTCTGTATGTGAGCATGTGCGCATGCACGCACACCTATTGGGAATAAGCACTCAGTCTCATTACTGGCTGGCCCTGGGGACACAGAACTGCAGCAGTCTTATGCTTACCTACTTAGCTGGGACAGGAGGTATGCCCCTGGGACCCAAAGCCCTCCACGTTTGGCTACCTCTGACAATGGGCATGGCTAAAAGGACATAAGCCTTTAGCAAGTTTCTTAGCAATGCTATCAGCAACACTTTGAAGGTGAAGTGTACAAATCTGCCTTAGATTCAAGTTTGAGGTAGTCTGTACCTGCTTAAGCTGTCCTGGCATCTACTGGAACACACTCCATGCAGTTTTGCTAAGGCATTTTGTAAACCACTGACTATTTAAATGATAGTAAAAAAAAATGTATTAGCATTCTCAGGCGCTGTTCCACTTCAATTGTATGTCCTCTGGTTCTTTTAATAGCCCTTGAAATTCCTATGTGTTAAACACGTTTGAAAGGAATCTTGACTGGATCTTTCCTGTGTTTTCTTTTCAAGTCAGGACTCAACTGTGTATCATTATAACAGAATAGTAACACAAAGCAAAAATACAGATGAAACAAAGTAAATGTAAATTAAATTACAGGACATATTTAATAAGTTTGCCTTGGAAATACTTGTAAACAGATTTCCATAAAGAGCAACAGCTCTTTTGGTCTGCACAAAAAAAACATGCATTCTCTGGCAGCACACTACAGCTGGGGTGCCCAAGGAACAGCGTCTACACTAATCTGTTGTCTCAGTAACCCACCCACAGCTATCAAGAGCACTTGTGAGAAAGGGGAAGACTTTTTTCCCCCATGATCATCAACAATTTCTTTCCAAGTTCTGCATTCTGAGGAAGGCTGTATCTTTTTTTATTTGGCTTTCTGCTCTGAAACATTAATTACCTGGGAAGGAGCCAAGTGAGACTTCAAACTAAGTATATAAAGACTGTACTCTTATTTATATTCTATCAGAATGAAATGTTTTAATTGATAAAAATGTACTTCAGAATCACTGTGGTTGATCACCTTTTTCATAACTCTTAGGAAGTCTTGGTCCAAAGCTGTATTACAGTCTTCTCAGAAGCAGACACCTCTCATAGCTAAGACACCAAGCAGCAGTAGAAATTCCTGATGCTTGTCACATACGCAATAGGAGCTGTCAGAAAGGCTTTACACCATCATACTGGGGATGACAAAGCACCACTCTGAGGAAACCACCACACGTGGTCTCCTATGGGTAAGGTAATCCTTTTATAGAAGGATTCATAAAAAGCAAAGCTAATTCCAAACATCTTCCATTCTAGTTCATGGCATGGAACAAACAGATAGGTCTGTTTGGTATGTGGGCATGGCAGGAACTGAATGCTTCTGTGGACAGTGGCCATAGCAGCTGAAGATGACAGACAACGAGAATCTGCAGGTCCTGATGCTGGATACAGAATAACAAAAGAGCTGTCCACTGAAACCCATAGGAATTTCAGATCCCTTTTCCACCTCCACAAAAAAAAAAATCACTGCTGGATATTCTGATACAGTGGTTACAAAAGAAAATAATACTGTCTCTTTATAGTAGTATTAATGACAAAAACAGTTAGCCCACTTTCTGCCAGAACTACTGCTAATATTTAAGCTTTGACAACACAAAACAAACATGTAGCTTAAGAACAGTTTCTGCGCTAATATGGCCTTCTTTGCCCCCCAAAAAGATATACGCTACTCTATCCCCATGCACAGTAGTTCTTGGCAACAGAAATGAGGACAAGTCCTTGCCTTCTTAGGAACGCTGTGAACTTCCCAGTAGATTTGGGGCATAGGAAGTTCCTTCGTGAAAACAAAGCACTGAATTCTTAAAATGTTTCACGGTACTCCAACGACATTTTGCCAAATAAGAAGCAGCTTTAAGAAATTCTCCTCCCTTCCACAGAATTACACTGCTACAGGTTTTGGAAAAAAAGTCCTCAAGATTAACCAGCACAACGTTAAAATACAGACATTTCACAAGCTTTCAAGAGAAGAAAATATCATACTTTAGTAAATGAGGGTATCACCAATTTACAGTCATTTCTTGTTTTAGCAGACAAAAAGATAAAGTTAGCATTAGAACAGTTTTATCAGTACAGAACATCCTATTAAACGCAATGGTCAAAATTTCATGCAAACAAAACATCTACGTGGGATGTGGTTCTGGTCTTGAACATTGTCCCATCATGGAAGAGAGCAATCAACCAGCCTGACTGACCTAAAGCTATAATCAGATCAGGAAAGCTGTGCAGACAAACTTGGTAAAGAACTGGCACTCCTTCACTTGCAGCATATATAAAAGGCAGAGCTTGGAGCTGCACACATTTGTCTCATAATTGGAGCAATTCACTATCCATCTAGTCACAATCAGCAGCATGAGTCTGGTAGGCATCCTAGATGACATGACTTTCATATTCATTTTTAAGGTAACAGTGACTGGATTTTGTCAGAGTTTACCCAAGCCCAGGGGTGAGTTTTGAAGAAAATATAGAAGCACCTGGGGCAGATACTGGCTCAGGAGTGTAAAATTCCTAAAGACAGAAATAGGAAAAGACCTTCTGGTCACAACATCCTTTGGACAGAAAAGGTATTTTCCAATTGAATGGAAAGACTGATGGATATCCTCCGAACTGCATAGCAGGATTCACAGCAACTCACAAGCTGAGAGATGCCACAATTGCCTGATAATATGCTTATAAAACACAAAATATGCAAAAAAAAAAGGAATGCTTAAGTTGGCATACATTTGCTTAACCTGTTGCTTAGCATCTTTTGGTAATTACATCAATTACAGATCAATGAAAATACACATATCCCATCACACTAAATTTACTGAGTTATATGAACATTTAAATATTTTATTATTCATTTGTGAGTACGTAATGTGAAGACACAGAAAACCACAATTTATCCTGTAACACAGCACAGCAACAACAGAAATGCAGTCATCTGGCAGAGGCACACATCATTTTATGCAATTCATCAGGTAATGTTCCCTCACCATCTGTCTAGTGGCCTGGAGTGGACATTTTAGTGAAGTCATGATTAAGACAGTGATTAGGTAAAAAGTTTCAAGTCATGAAGCAGACTGAATTTATAACACAAAAGGCTTTGCTTAAAATGACCCATTAATTTTTCGCTGACTTTTACCCGGAAGTGGAATTGGAATACATATGTTTACCTTAGAAAGAGAAACTATATTGTTCAAGTCATAGTTTTCAAATTTTTTACATACATGTTTTTTTAGTCATTAACTGTGTTCTAATCATCACTGGATTGCTTGAATTAGTTTCCAGTGAACAGTTCTCATACAGGAAAATCTCATATAACCCCCCAGCACTTTCAATCTTTCCCTTTCCCAAAGTTCTCTCATTTTAGTTCCAACAGTAAGTGCCAAAAAACAAGATCTGTGTTTTCAGATGGTGTATTAGAAACCTCCCTGTAGTAAATCTCTCACAAATAACTGCTTGATTGATGAAAAGTTCTTAAAGGTAAAAAAGAAAAACAAAATAAAAATCAAGTAGTGCACAAAAGGTCATCTGAATAGTAAGGATGCTAATGATACATTTCACTTGGTATTATATATCAAAGCAAATGATTTTCTTACATATAGCAGAAATTCCAGACAGACACAGAAATAAACAAAGTCTATCACTGAAAAATAAAATATGCTTCAAATTTTAAATCTTTTCAAAGCCTACTGATGAACTGACACAAGGCACTATCAGCTCTATAAAGAGTGCAGCGTTTCCTAAAAATATCACCTCGAGTGAAAAAGCTGCTCCACAAGCGGCTGCTTCTACATAGGCTATTTCTTTTTTCTTTCTACACAAGCACAACGGCACATTGCAGCACTCCTTGTCTCTACATCTCTTTCATCCTTCACTTAAAAGCCTTAAACACTAGAACAATGAGCCTGTGAAACCTTTAATATGAAAAATACAAAAGACATAGAATTTATGTTGGTCCAATTTTAGTAATCTAAAATTAAGTATGTAGTCTAAGAGACACAGGCACACTGTCACCAGAGTTTAGTGGTGGAATGAAGTGCCTTCCTGGACAAATAGTCTAGGGCCCACATTAAGATAGGATGATTTCCTCCCTACTTCTGAGATAAAATACAACAAATAGCAGTATTAGCTTGCAATTTTGAAAAAAAAGGGGAAAATACACACTGTTCATTGCTATCATATATTAAACAACTGAAAAAATTGAAGTTGCATGACTACTAAAAATAAATTTGAACAGCCCTGAAATGGAAGTTAGGCAATATTTCTTTTACACTAAGGAAAAAAAAAAAAAAAAAAAAGTAAAGCAGGAAGAGGGAAGACAGCTAAAGAAAAGATGGTATTATTAAAACATTGTTTAACAGGTACAGGAACTGATGAAATAGTTGCATTATTCTGATAATTATTTTTTGTTTCAATGTTACTTACATAAATAACAATAGAATTATCTTATAATGCCCTATTATCTAATTATTCCAAAACATTTACCTGACACACAGCAATGTCAGCTCATACCGAACGTTGTGATCTGATGGTGCTACTTTTAAACATGTGTTGTATTTCTGTATTTCATTAGAAGTGACACTTCTGCCTTAGGACAAGTAGTACATCCACAATTAAATTAAATTTAAAAAAAAAGAAAAACACATACACACAAAAGAACAACAACAAAAAAAATCCCACACATTCCTAAACATAAAGGAATCCTTCAGCATCATAACTTTTTTCACAGCACCTCTTATATCAACTAACATTAGGTGTGTTCCTAGAAAAGGAAGCAGACAGTACTCAGTCTCCATCTTTTTTCTTCCTCCTTATTATTTTAGATTTCTTCCTCCTCTACTTTATTCCTGACTGCATTCTTGGCATGACGTGATGAAAAACCACGTAAAAGCACTGAGAAATACATTAATGTGCTCTGCAAAGATAATTTGCAAAGAGAGGGGGGAATACATAGCCCAAGGCTAAAAAAAACCAACCAAACAAACAAACAAAAAAGCCCAAACAAAAAACAACCGCCACAGTTGTCCTTAAACCTTGCCTGCACCACCCCACATACTTCACACATTAAATAACACAAACTTTGCTGTCCTACTGTCATTTGAAAGTATCTTCCCTTTACTGCTATTTATAAACCCTCTCAAAATCATGAAAATTGAATTATACGCACACCAGTTATCTACTTCAAGACTGCTCATGAGTGGCTGCTACTCACTTTTTTTGAAGCAGAAATTCATTTTAAAGAAACATGCATATGCAGCCTTTGCGGAAAGATGGGAAAAGAGCAGGTGAAATACTTCAAACTTATCAGCCTTGCTAATAACCTTTATCACTAAATACGCCATGGTCAAACTGCACTGCTTAGATGACATAAATTTAGAATCCAAAATCAGAGCTAAAAAAATACCGAGTTCTTTGTCCTAAAGTATGAAAAAGGAAAATGCTATATACATTAGGTTTGCAGTCTAAACAGTAGAAAGTGATCCAGGTGGAAGAACTGACTTTTCTCAAAATGAAACAGAAACTTGCAAGGAGTTCCACAAAGCCCTCAAAAAGGCAAAAAAGAAAATCTGTACAGCTCGAAGCGTTCACTATATTGTACACGAGAAGAGTGCATAACTCATACAACAGAAATGAAAGTATTTTTGCTTTCTTGGAGAGTTCTTGAAAGACCATCCTCCTCCACATGGCTGCTCCTACCTGCTCTCTAATGACACTTGCAAGGCTTGGACAAGTAACCTCACGCAGCCTCCACTGAAACATAAAGAACGTGGGGGTACATAGTAGTTAAATCGCTACTTACTAGACAAAGTAACCAGGTGCGTGTCACATTGTAAGCATGCTGTGGGAAAACATTTCCAGGTATACTTAAAGCTCAGACATTCAAACAAATCAATTCAGTGTAACAAGTTACGGTAGGTTACCTGATCCACTGTAACCGCCCATGTGCACGCACGCATCCATAGTTACCCGGGTTACCTTATCAACAAGGAACAAGGACTTTGTCACAGGCTGCTAATGTGTACATGGGCAGCATTAACTACTCAGAAATTTAGGGCTTATAGATGCTGTCTGATTGTCTCTGCTTAACGAAATACCCCATAACTCACTAAAATACAGATATCTTATTACCCCCCATCTGCAATTACAGTTTCTTCTAGCGGGGAGGTAAGGGGAAACGACGGATGAATCTCACTACAAAAAAATGTCTCAGGTTTGTATTAATTTACTCTTCAAGGCTCCAGTGTCTTTAACATCTCAGAGGATCCTCAACAAAGGGTTCATTTTACTTTCTTGCTAATGTCGCCTAAAAGCCTCTTAAAAACATAACCACCAACTACCCTAAGAGAATGCTGCAGGATTTCTAACATGTTGAGCTTCCATAACAGCCAAACCATCCATTATATTCCAGCTTCCTTCTCATCATTTTTCCCTTGTAGGATAGGATAACATGTTGAACTTGACAAGTGAGGGGGAAAAGGTACAAAGTTAAACAAAGACCGATCAAAGAAGAGAGTCAAGTAATGGGCTTCCCTCTCATTCCTTTTCTATTCCCATTTCATCAGTTTCTGTAAATGCACAGAGCACCTCCCCTCCTGCTGTGCAAGCACTGTCTAGCAGCCTCTGTTAGAGTGGAAAACAAGACACAAGCCATGGACTCTTTCAGATCTTCCACCCAGCATTTTCACCCAGAGAACTCAAGCTTCTCAAAAAGTCCAATCACTAGGAGCAAAGGTAAAAACTGATAATAAAAAAATATGCAAGTATGAATTCGCTTCCTGTGTTTGTCAAAAACATGCATATTTTCACATCTGTATTGTATGAATACACACTGCAATTTTGCTATACAGCAAGTTGAGGACAGTTTAGCAGTTCACAGATACACAATATTATAATTTTTTGTTTTTCTTAAAAACATCTTATACAATAATTTTGAAAGGGCCTTGAAAGGAACTGGCAGCTAATAGGATAGACAGCACTGTTTCATAACAGCTTGCAAAAAAATTCAGTCTATTTTTAGATATGTGAAAAGAATGTGGTTATTTTAAAAAAAATCTCAGACAACATATGAAGTTGTTTTCATTTATAACTGACCACAGAAATTGTGCAGCTGGTGTGTCAAATCAATATCCAGGTGAACAGTACCACATATTTAAATCCTCAAAAGAAATCAACGTGCATATACACCATTCACATTTTAATCTGTATTGCAAGATAATACACCCTGCTGTTACAAAATCTTACTTTTAAATGAATGGCATTTAAATGGATCTCAGACAAATGCATCTTTTTCTAATTATGTGTTATAATCCTTTACAGGGACCTATTCATCTAGGACTACCGTTAGTTCAACTATGAGCATGTTTTGCTCAAAAACAGACTGATCAGTTTTAGGATGCTGCATAACATTCACATTGATAAAATAAATGTCTATATTATATACCGAATTCCCCCACAGCAATGTGAACAAAAGCCTTTTCAAAAATCAAGCTAACACCTGTTTCCTTTACTATTTTCACCCCATCATCCTCTCTGTTATCACCACCATTTTATTAGTCTTACATTTAAAAATTTTAGGCATCGAGGTGGGATAGAGGTAAACAAATAAATATTAATATTTCCTTTCACGAGTCTTAATTTTGAATAAATAAATAACTAAAATATCTTTCAAAGCTCTTCTTATATTTCTCCATTTTGGAAAGGTGACTTAACAACCCATTCCCCCCCCACCATTTTCTGTATCTCTCATTTCTGATATTTTGTTATACTACAGCTGGTGAAAGGCAATGCAGTTTGCTTCTACGTATCTTACACAAATACACTTATAAATCAAATTAAACTGCCCATTTTGCTTTTTAAAACCATGCATGCTACACAGCACTCGTTCATTTTGAAAGATGTCTTTTAGCCTGTTTCCTTAAGACAGCTTTCAGTGCATTACCATGTCTTTCTATGCTGAGCCATTCAATAAAATGCACTTCAGATAATAATTTCAGCTAAATATACAGTTTGAGTGCTTAAAATTCATAATTGGTTTGGGGTTTTTTTGCCAATATCCAATATTAAAATGGCAAAATAGGACATTCGGATGGTCTTTTGCATACAGCCGAAATGATTTGTGAAAAAAAATGATGTTATGTTGCTCTGGATTAAAGCAATTTTGAAAATAAAAACCTCTCCTAAAATTCAGTCACAAGCAGAACAGAAGTGAGTAGGGCTGGATCATTTAAAATCAACAAAATAATCACCAGAGGTTATTTCACGTCAGAAAACTTAGCGTGCATTTAGTACCTCGAAATATTTCTTTAAAACAAAACAGCTACTTGAAACTGTAATAATCTGATTGACAGATAAAATAATTGCTTTAAAAACACTTCTGAGTCATTTTGTCCTTACCTGCAGGCATGAACCATTACTGCATGCAGCGACTGCTCCATTTCCTAGCACAGACTTGAACAAGGATCACATCTATCTCACAGAATGTGACTAATTGGAGGATTTGCGATTCCTGAGCTACTTTGCAAAGGACACTCCCTTTCCACATAACAGGACACGAAACGCTTCACCAAGTTATATTTCCTATGCATCTAAATTCAAAGGGACCCTTTGCAACCGTGGAACGGTTTCCTGCAACACAACAAAAACGCGAGGTCTTTAAAAACGAATTTAGAAATCGAGATACTGTTTGCGTGACAGTGAAAAGGAGCAAGGTCTGCAACACCAGCACACACAAACCAGCAGCCTGCTGTCGTATGATTTGCATGCTGCAGCCCAGTAGGCTTCATCACAAAAAAAAAAAAAAATCAATAAATCTCTGCAAAAATGCACAAAGCTCAACCAAAAAGAGAGGTTCGATGGATACGGTACAATAACCAGCATGCAATACGCAAACAATGCTAGCAAACTTGACAAGGGAAAGGAAAAAGCCCTGCGCCGCTGCTTGGCAATGCTACACCATGGATCGCTCATGCAGGAGATGCAGCCGTACCTTTCTGAAGAGGACGACTTCTCAGAGTTAACTGACATCAGCAGCTCAATCTTCTGCTTGATTTCTGGAAAAATCAGAAAATATTCACAACCGAGACCGCCTGCCCTCGCTTTCCAAACTCTTATTAACCAAACGGGTTTATCTCCCTGAGCCCTTTTGTTCGGGAGGAGGCCGCAGGAGCCGCGCTGCTCGTGCGAGGGCCGGCCCAGCCGCGCTCTGAGGGGACGAGGCGGGAGGCGGCGGGCCGGGCCGGCCCGCGCACATGACTGGGCACGGCGGCGGGCGGGACCATTCCGCGGGCGGGGGGAGCCGGAGCGGGG
>VYXH01010149.1:304490-373627 GCA_013397275.1 Burhinus bistriatus
TTTGACCAGTTGTTTGCCTCCTCTGAGATGTTCAGGTGTAGGTTGTGGATCAGAGAAAAAGACATCAGATGAAGGTAAAATGGGAAGGGATCTCCTTTTAGAGAGAAATCATTTGCTCTGCCAAAAAAAAGGAGACCAGAGGCTTAGAAAAATGGAGAGGAGAGCCCCACAAAGAGATGCTTGCAGTTTCTAAACTCAAAGAGGATTTGCAGGAGAGCGTCATCCCAAAGGCTCCAAGAAACCTAAAGTTTCCACAACGAATCTAGAACAAACTACCTCACAAAGGGTAAGGGAAGAAACTCTCCAGACAAGCCAAAGAGAAGCTATTTTATTTCAATAACATGAAAGAAGAAGAAAAAAAATCTGATATGGGAAGTCGAAACCTCTGTGGAATTTATACATAATCTGGAAAAAAGAACAGGCGAGCAGGTCTAGCCTGGAGTTTTGTTTATTAGTTTTTACCAATAAGAAAAAAAAAACCCAAGAGTTCTCCACAACAAAAGAAAGGAAACCATAGCTGCTGCTTAAGCACAGATGGAAAAGTGCGGACAAGGTATGCAAAAGTGCCCAAACTGTTCCCTATGACATATGGGTAGATATCAGTCACCAGTATTTCACAGCCAACTGACAGAAGTCACTGTTTCACTAAAAACTTAATTGTGTCTATTGCAAACAGATTATCTTGATAGTCTACAACATGTTCATCAGTTAAGATTAAAATATCTTAGTGACAGTACATGTATTAAATTTATCCAGGGCAGAGAACCACTGTTGCAGAACTCAACTAATACAGCTTTTTTTTTCCCTTTTGGGTGCAAGGGAAGAGATAAAGTGGGAGCTAAACATACTACCTTCAATTTGTTGCGACGTAAACCCCTGCCATACAAAAAACCATACATCTCTTTTAAAATAGACATTATACTAAACAGATGCAAGAAAAATATACTGAGTTTTTAATTAAGTAGGCCTACCCACTTGTTTTGTTAATCTAGCCTGATAGTAAACTAGCAGGTTCAGTGCTTTTCTTCCATCTTCTGTGCAGCAGATGCTTTTAGCCCTTCTGATACAGTATCTTTAAACATGGCCTTCCCCATCAATATCCATCCTAGTCTATTCCCCATTGTCTTTTCCTTCTGTATGTCACATCAGTGCTACAGCTGCTTGGATCTTACATTTTGTCTATTAAAACTCTCGTCCTGCTGTAAGTTGACCGTACTTCCAGTGTTACTGTTAAAATAACTAAACTTGCTTCCTAAATCTTATAAAGATAGACCTGAAAATATTATGCAAAGCAAATTAATCAAACAACACATTCTAAGTAAATTTTCAGCCTTGAAACCATGAAATGCATTAGGAACTTCAGTATTGCTAACTTGATTTTATGTAGACAGATCTATGTCTGCGGATAGTTGTTGTACAAGTGATATATTAAACAGCGCAAAAGAAGGCAGTAACTTAAAATTCTCCTGATGAGGCACCAAGTATCACAGGACAAAATTAGGCAGACTTACACACAACTTAACAGGTTCACTCCTTGATCTCTTTTAGATAATATTCCTTTAAAACAGGAAATAGTTCTAAAAAGAGAACTGCTGGAATCACAGGCTCTGGCACCAGGGGCTTCAAAACAGCACAAACACAGAACAACCTTAAATTTGATCAACATGTGAATGTTAAATGGGGTAGTAGGGTGTCATGGTTTGGACTGGACTGGCCACTGAATGAATAACAGATGCTCTCTTGACCTCTCTCCCTTCAGAGAAGGAGAGAGAGAGAAAACGAGAGACTTACGAGTTGAGAAGAAACTAAACTACTTCAATGAAATATTAATAATAAAATAATAAAAAGAAAATACAATAGTATTAATAAGAAAATAATGAATTATATACAATATATACAAAAACATATCGAGCTCCCAGGATGACGATCACATCACCAGCAGGCACTGGGGAAGTCCCAGAATGGACTCAGAGATGGACGGGAACTGGATTCCAGATCTGGATTCAGGAAGGCAGGGATCGGGATCAAAGGCAGATGAACAGAGAGTCCTCCTCGGACACCAGCCATTGAAGAAAGCAAGCTGATCCTTTGATCCCTCAGCTTTTATACTGAGCATGAGGCAGATGGGATGGAATACCCTGTTGGTCAGGTTTGGGTCACCTGTCCTGTCCGCTCCTCCCCGCAGATGCGACCTCTCTACGCTTTTCCGCTTCCGACCCTCCAACAGGGCACACCACAAACCTGGCTGCCCTTGGTTGTTACAGCAGTAAGTATAAGCAGGAGCCTCTCTGCGTACCATTCCTTGGTATTCACTATAAACATCAGGCCTTACCACTCTGGCAGCAGACACTCTTTGAAGATTATGCTGTTAATTTCAGAGAGTTAGAAGAGGCTTAACTGAAAAGTAAAATCACTGAAAAGAAAATTGGTTCTGTTTTACCTCAAACCAGGACATAGGGAAGCAAAAAGAGTATAATTACCCTAAAATAAATTGTTCTTCCAGATGTTACTAAGCTTTTGAAGTGAGAAAAAAAAATAAGTGCTTGTGCCCCAACTTAGTGTTATTTGCTGTTCAGGTGGAGAAGTTTGGTAGCCCCTTATTAACAGACAACAAACCTTGGGTCGTGCTTCTTGTGATGAGACTTCTTGTCTTCCAACAACTTCATATAACCAGGAAGAAATAGAGGGAAATAGGTTTTCTCCTACTACAACGGAACAAAAGTCAGTTAGCATAAAGCAGGCATCTTTCCTTTTTGCATCAAGAGCAACTTCAAGAAGACTGGAAAGATTTTCATGTGGGATTACACCACAGTTGACTTAAAATTTTTTGAGACCTCACGCATCTAAAAGGCTGTCAGAAGTGGTGGTGAATGCAATGGGACTGGCATCAGAAGTCAATATTGTCATCCAGCAGACCTTGAGAAGCTAATACCGAGTTTGTTCATTTCGTTCTTAATGGTGTAAAGTCAATCCAGTCTACAGTGAATTTTTGATCCGTCTTTTTTGATCTGCTCTTACAGAGAAGTCTTCTGTTTTGTTTATAACAGATCACTTCCTACTTGCTTTCTGTGAAGGTTTCCAACTTCGCGTAAATTTTTCATGTAACAGGAAAGCAACCAAATATTCATGTCAAAGTTTGTGCACGTTCATGGACTTTTATTCCAAGATATCAAGAATGGGCAGGTGGAGAAGAACAAAGGGGTTGCCAGGCACCCAAAATACTCTCTAACATTGTCTGCTTTCATCAGCAGAAATGGCAGTTCAGTAGTAGTTCAATACTGAAAAATAAAATAGTAGCTATATAGACTTTTTCAGGTCTCTTACACATAAGATTTACAGCAATGCTGATACACGAGCCAGTGACTTCCTCACTGAAGAATAAGTGACAGAAAAATAGCTGTCTACAATCTCCTGTTGGGGAGATTACATTAATTTTTTTTAGTATTATTCCTCTTTAGTATCCTAAATAATATTTCTGCTCAGGGCATGAGGAAATTACAATAGAACTTTTAAGGTTATGCTATATTTGAAATACTAAAATCACCATTTTAAAAAACTGTTTACTTCAAATTGACAGAACTAACCCCCTTCCTTTCCTAAAGGGGCATATAAAAAAAGTCAGTAGTATCAAAATGCACAGGATTGTAAACATTTATATAAGAGTCATGTTTTAGTTACTTCTCAGAATATAAAAGTATGTTTTAAAAAACACACACAAATAGTAGGGACTACTGGATAAAAGATACAAAGGGGAGCACAGATCCTTTATTTGTATACACTGCACAAGTCCGTACACAAGCACCAACTAAAGCTGTGTCCCACTCATGCTCAGCTTGGCAGGCATACATAACAGGAGTCAGTAACTGACCAGAGGGGGAAAGGGGGAAAAAAAAAAAAAAGGTTTCTAGAAATCAAGAGAAAAATCTGATGGAAAGAAGTATTTCATTTTCCCATGCATAAAGACAAAGAGAGATTTACTCAGTATTTACAGGTCATTAAGTGGACTTATCAATACAGATTTTTATTTTTTAAGAAACTATAGGTTGCATCTGATCTTCTCCTAGCAATCTCAGAGATACAGAAACACCTATTTTTCACATTTCTGATATACTTAAAACTCTACTGGAATCATCTGCTTAGGTACTTTTAAAGAATATATTCATAATAATATCACTGTTATCTTTCCAAACTGAGTTTTCCATACCTGAACTGACATTGAAAAATAATACTTTTACAAAATATTCTGGGGAAAACCTGTCTTCCTTCAAAATGGCTGCCAACCCCACATTAGTACCCAAGAGATAAGTCTACCCTAATTCTTAAAGACAGACATCTTTAATCCGGATGACACTGCTACTCATTTAGCGCTGTTCTCATTAACACAAATGGAGGCCAAAGCCAATCTGAAAGACAGTATATACCTTTAATGGTAGCTGTTGCCTTGGTTTTATAGAGGAAAATGGAAGACCATTCACTGAGAACTTAATGAACAATGGTATTTTATTCAAGAAAAATAGCAACACTAGTACTATCATTTTAGAACTTCATTTCACTGGCTCTTCACCGTCAGGAGGACACAAAAAAGCATGGGATACAGAAAGGAATGAAAACATGGTAGGAAGGAAACACGCACTGCAGGAGATCTTGGGTGGAAACCATATGGTCAAGTTTGTTTCTGCTTCTCCAAAAGGGAAAAAAAAGCATACAAAATACACAGATGAATTTGCCTTTTACTTGTTTAAATATCTAGATTCCAAATATATAAATATACAGCCTAAGTCACATACTTAATACCTCTGAAGAATTTTTAATACAGTCAAATTCTTGAGTTTCTTGTTGATATATGGAAATTTTTGAAGGAAGTTTGTAGATAAACTTGAGGAAGCATTATATATTTAAGGAGAAAAGCATTAAGATACGCTACAATTGCTCTAACAATGGCCCATTATAAACCCAGGGAAACAGAATTGCAGTTAAACGTAACTATGCATTTGAATTTCTTTTAAGTCATCCACGTAACTTTATATAAGCCTTGTTGACATAATCTGGCATTTGATCTTTTGCCAGGCTGTATTATTCATTAATAAAGTGCTTACTGAAACACAAAGATGACATTAAGAGGAATTCTTCATTCTGGTAGTTCTCCTGGGTCTGGTAGCATTCGCTGTACCAGATGCATACCCAACACCAGGTTGTTGCCTTTCCCTCCCTCCTCCTATCTCAGCCCAATAACCAATTCTGCCCAACGTTTGTTTGAAAATCTGCAGTTGTACAAAAAGCTATTCTTCAAAGGAAAAAAAAAAAATACAAAATTTAAACTTCTTTTTGCGTAAGTACTTGTAAGCTTGAGTACCAGTAAAGCACAGCAAAGAAAATATTAACCCCAAATATGACCACGCTTGTTACTTTCTGATCATTTACGTCTTTAACTGTATTACTTACATGTATTAACACTACTTGTATTGTTTCTATTATTTATATTGTATTAACATCATTATTTATATGTATTTAACCTTTATGAGAAGGGTTTTGTTTGGAGGGGACAGGGTTGAGAACATTTCTTAGAGCTGCTGGAAAACAGAAAGCTTATTCCTACAAGTTTATCCATTTGGGGGGAAAAAAACCCAAAATATTCGCTAAGAACGTTAAAATGTATCCTCCTTTAAAACCAGCTGCCAACTGCTTCCTATTACCAGGCAAATAACATCTTGATATGGGAAGAGTTATCCATAAGGTAGATAGAGAGAGTGATTTAAGGAGTTACTACTGTTAGTTAAAACACAATAAATGATTAGTTGTATTTTCCAGATCTTGTCTAGAGTTAAGCAAACGGTTTGCTGAGTGTGCATGGTCAGCTTTTCTGTCAAAGCTGAAAGAAATTCAACCTCCAGCATAATAAGGGAGTGTTAATTTTTTTTTCACACCCTGAAACTGGATCACTTCTAGTATCTTTACGGTTCTAACTCACAAGACAAAATAGATAATTTCTGATTTCTAGTCTCAAATATTTCTAATTTATTCCTTCTACAATCTAGTGTGCAACTGTTACTGTGTTAGGATTCTTTTGATAATAGCATTTTCTTTCAGGTCTACAATTTGCCTAAATTCCTTAAGTGATATTCAAATTTTCAAATACTATTATTTTTCCACTCATTTGTTACGTGCTTTTGCTTTAAAATTCAAGAAAAAAATAAATTGCTCTAATGTTATAGAATGACAAACTAAATCCCAGTCTTAAGAAAAAACAGGTTTCTATTCATCCAAACTGAGTCAAGCATATGTTATCTTCTAAAGTCTCCAGCAATGACTCATAAAATCTTGCACACACTCTGATTCCTGCCTCTCCTAGGAGATGAGGCTACGTGATTTACCCAAAAGGATTAAACTGGGTCACAATTATTGAATACACGTTATAACCTTAAACTCCAGGTTAGAATTTATCCTTAGCCTTACTTTTTATTATCATTCACTGTTCTAAAAAGCTTTATGTATTTACTTTTTCTTACAAATTTTACCGTTAGAAATCCTTAGAGTAGAAATATTTTTAAATTGAGATATTTTGACAGGATATTCACAGGATGTTTTTCCAGTATGTTCTGTCAAAGTTGTTATATTGTGATCATCACCACAGTATCTACATAACTGGCTTTTCCAAATATTCTTGCAAGGTTTTCAACGTTTCTCATCCAGCAGATCATCAGGCTCTTATACTGCTTGAATTCTCAGCTGTAAAGAGGACGCTCTGAGCTCGGTTCCTCTAGAACAAGAGACAGGACTTGTTTCACCTTTCCTGGCCTCGTTAGAGGACAAACAGTTCTCAGAAAAAGCTCCATCAAAAAACGTACATGTGATCCTGAGCACAAAGTAAGCCAAAAACCTCTCCACTTCAGCAGGGAGTTGTGCCCCACTGGGACAAAGGTCCATGTGGTGATCATCTTATCGGAATCACAGAATTTTCAGAGTTGGAAGGGACCTCTAGAGATCATCTAGTCCAACTCCCCTGCTGACACAGGAATGCCTAGAGCACATTACTCAGGACTGCATCCAGGCGGGTCTTGAAAATCTCCAGAGAAGGGGACTCCACAACCTCCCTGGGCAGCCTGTTCCAGNGTAACTCTTCAGCAACGTGGGGGAAGTTACTGTCAAACCTCAGTTAAGATGTTCTTTACTGTTTACAGGGCAGGAGACAAGGGGAAAAAAAAAAAAAAGAGGAACAAAAAAAGTGGTTTTACATGAAGAAGTAATGAGCGCGTCTGAGAAAGACAGCAGGAGAGGCATCCTCAGCAGCCATTAAAATTGCCAAAACCAAGATACTGATGTCAGCTGTATTATGCCACACACCAAATAACATCCAGTACTCCTTCTGGTTTTACCTATGGTTCCTTCATTTGGACACTGTACAATTCCTGTGTAAATAAGCATGTACATGTCCACTGTGTAGTCTAGGTTCTGGGAATCACTGGCACCATCGAATGAAATATTAAGGCTTTGTCTCACAGCAGCCTTCCCAATATTACAACAAACCTTGAAATTCCATATCTGACCAGTTAGCCATCTTTCAGCACGCTCTTTGCAGCTTGTTTCTTGTTGAAAAGACAACTGAAGGGCCAATACAACTCTTGAAGGACACTGAAATCCTTTGTTAGAGCCTGTCAGACCAACATTAATTCCAAGGAAAAGGCTTTGGATCATGGCACCTGCACATAACACCTTTGCTATGTCTGAGGTAAAGCACACAGCTGGCAGAAGAAACTTAACATGACACTATCGCCACTTTCTAGTCATCCAAAATGCGCATGTGCTAACTGTAATCATACCTGCTTCTCACATGTGGATCTGCCTTCCTGCTACCATAACCATTGCCAATGAAAGCAAAAAAACCCTGCTACATGCACAGAAGGAAACAATTGTCTATGGTAATGGACAACTAGCAGCAACAATAAAGCTGTAACAACTGTACCCGAGAACAAGTATGATTCTCCGTTAATATAGCATCTTTTCATTATTTAAATTACTATTTGAGCTAACTAAATAGATCTACCTATTCTTAAATTACATCTTGATCAAGTCTAAGCTTTTAGAAACAGTATTTTTAGTAAAGCTGTAATACAGAAAAATTAAATTTGAAAATTATTACTGGAGATAAAATTGTACTGATGACAAATTTTAAACATGCATGCAGTGCCCATGAAAGGAGGAACCTTCTAATTATATTTCAAGTGTGTTTATCACATATACCATTTTCAATCTTTAATTGCCAGTGCCCTGGATTTACATAGCAACATGAAAAGACACTGGGGATTTTTCTATTGGGCTTCTCCCTAGCTAAGAGTGGACATAGTAGTAGCGCAGGAAATTATTTAAACTGATACAAATGTTAAACACTAACACTGATAACTTCGCACTCAGCCAAAATCTTCAAGTAAAGGACATTCTTCTATTTACACTTTAATTTTTGCAAGGAACACAAATACCTTTAATTCTTCAGATGCTTGTCTTTGTAAAGTCTGAATGTAATTGCAGTTTAATACATACATGTATTGAATATCTATCATTGAATATATATGAAAAGAATATACTATACTCACAAAAACGGGAAGAAAAAAATATGAGGTGCTTCCAGACAAGGGAGTGCTATGAAAGCCTTCTAGTCCTGAAGGACTTCCATCAGGAACATTTTTAATTTTAAAGATAAAAAATACAACACACACACGCAAATACGTGTCAAAATATCCCCTTGCTTTACTTTTGCTCTGTTCTTCGACGAAATGGGATTTTTTTTAAATTTTTTTAAAAAGCAACATTATACATATGCAACAACAATAAATGATTGGAAAGGAATCTGGAGAAATATCTACAAACTTGTATTGCAAGATTTGAGAAAAGGAATAAGTACAAGAAATTTTAAAAATCTTATCAGAAAAAATTCTTGCTGCTAGACAAAATTTTTCCATAGGAAAGAAGGGAGTTAAAAGTAACCACAATCATGGAGGTATTTATATAAAGCAGAGGTCTGTCCAGACATGAGATCTGATCTCGCAATTGGTAAAGCTATTTACATCTCCACTGCTTTTGTTTGTTTGTTTTTCATTAATGTCTCATCTAAATTATATCATAATTGGCTATTGATGATGAAGAATTCAGAATGTTCTTTGCTGTCTGCAAACCTGCCTCTTGAACATTAAGACTTTCAAGATTTTTTTTTTTTTTTAGCTCTACATTTTTTCTTCACACCCTCTCCCCTTCTCCATCTGACTTTCCCATCACTTATTCAGCAATCACATGAGAAACCTGGTATTGCCTTGTCTAAAAGCTGGCTACAAATAGTTTCTTCTACAGTGAAGACACAGTGACATAGGTGGCGAGTCATCACCATCCACTCTGCAAATGTGTGGTGACATCATTCAGGAGCTGCTCATGCTGTCCTTCGTCACTTCCCATCTTCTCCTACATTACATGAAGAGGATTTTGTTGAGCGATGCTGCTAAAAGTGTAGAAGTACGTCACTCATCCTTCTCCTCCCCTGCAACTCTACCAGCTCCTCTCCAGGTCTCAGCCTTGGTGGCTAGCATCTAATGAGTCAGCAAATGATGTCACTTATACATGTTCCTACCCAGCTGATTTCTTCTCTAAACCATGAAGTTAGAACTCCTATACATTTCAGTCTTTTCCTGCACACATGAGCAGAGCAAAACACGTTGACTTCCCTGTTGGCAAGAAGCATCTATAAATTTAGGGTTTCGACAACATAGTCCTAATTTTGATAGCTGTTAGGGCAACACTTAAACAATAGACAATGTCAAACAGATTGCTAACAGTGTCAGTTATATCTTTCATAAAAATAAAACCCTACTGGAACTAAAAGAAACTTTTCAGACCAATGCAGATAGTCATAAAGACATCAAAAGGAAAAAGAAAATGGGAAGAAAAAACAGACTGGCGGGTGATACTCTACCTACTATTTTAGGTTTTTCTGAGAGCTCAAAGAAAGGGTCCATCCTTAGAGCATTTCCTTTTTTATAAACACAGTGGAAAAAATTGAAACTATGTTAAATAAAACAAAAAAACCTCATGAAAGAGTACTGAAAGTTAAATTATCTGAATGCTCTTCCAATTTCACTATCCTATTCACCATTCCCTAAAGTATCTAAGTTTACAGTCATACAAGATATGTGCTTGAAAATCACATCATTCAAGTTTCAACAGGACTGGCAAGTCCAGCCCAGACAAAGCCTAATGATGATCATCCCAGCTCCCTTACAGTGAAGGAAACATGCTTCAAAGATTATATGTATTTTTAAATGCCACTACCACTTCACCCTACTTATAGGAAACCTAGAATGTAAATAGATTTCTATAATCTTTATACGGGCCTGGTGTTCAACACTCATAATGAGATACTTTTATATATGCATAAAAAGGAAAGAAAAAAATAAGTAATAAGCAACAGAAGAAGAGGCAGCCTTAGAAGTCGACTCTAAACAATGTCATTTTGTTAAGCTGTAAGAATCACCAATTTACCTTCAAGTGTTAATTAAGAACTAGGTGAAGGAAAAGAGACAAGAAAGAGTACAGAGGCTGTTGGGAGACAGAGGGAGCAAAATAAAATCAGCAGAAATCACTGAGAGCAGAGAAAAATCAAGCAGGAGAAAAATAAAGCAAAAATTCTGGGAGAAGGAGAAGGGAAGAATGTGGAAAGGGAGAAAAGGTATGTTGCCAAGGCAGAAACAGATAGCTGAAGACAGTAGACAAAGAAGGATGGGAAAGCTCAGGAGAGTGTAGGAAGAAAAGCAAACTAAAAAAAGATGAGGACTAAATCTTGCAAGGGGAAACATCGAATGCAGCAAATGTGCTCAACTTAAGTGAGCCAATGTGTGGTTGTTTAGGAGAAGGAACGAAGGAGCACTTTGAATACTTTAAGGAAGATCAATGTGTGCTCTTCTATGCACTGTCTACACAATACACCAGCATATGTACTGGAAGATAACACATCCTTCTTTTCCTCCCCAAAAAAGGGACATGACAGTAAGCAGGTTACTACTCCCCCTACCCCTGAGCTGCTCCTCCTACTTCAACAAGCAACTATGCAATGACAAGAGGAGATGAGGAAGTAGAGGTCCATGAGTTGTACCCAGCACCTTACATTTAAAACCCTGTTTTGCACAATCCTACATAACGGAAAATATGACATATTGAGTACAATTCACATCTAATTTATAAGAGTCCAAAGTATATTTAGAGAATCTATAGCATCTGCTTTTTTACATTAGAAATTCAGCTTCTGCCCGTAAAACACTTGTGAATAAGGCAGCAGAATGACATCACGGACACAAAAAGTAAAATGTGCATTTAAAAATAGGACCTTTTTCAGATTTTTGTTTATTTTTGCTGTTATTTTTCATGCTTATTTTACTAGAAGACTGGAGAGAAGGGCTTGCTTAATTTTTAATTTTTTAAAAATATGCAACACCCCCAATTGCTATGTTAAAATTGGAAAAACTCCCAATCAACATGAGTCATCAGCCACTCCTCCAACAAGAGTAAAAAGACAGCAAGACTTAACATTGCCCTGATTTATTTTCACTTAGAAGTATCAACAGGAAAAGTGACTGAAAGTGATAAAATATTCAGACTTGCTTTATCCTCCAAGGATAATTATTACAATTATTTTGTTCCTTTGTTAATCTGCTTGAGAAAGCCCATAAGGTGACTAGATAAAGAAAAGGTCAGATCCAGAAGTATCTAAGAAAGTATAAATTAAATTATTTTACATTACACTTGGCTATGTCCAAATGCCCTCTTAAAAATCTAGCTGGAACAGTTTCAATAGCTACCAAACCTAGCGTTTGTAGTGTATAAATCCCTAGTGTACTATGGAGATCACTGAGGATATCAGCATTATTTTTAAAGAGAGAAGAAATTGCCTTCCTACGGTACCTTGTTCCATTGACTGAAGAGGCATGGTGACAATTTTCAACCACGAACTTTGAGACAGCTTAAATGAATTCTACCTGTTCATATCTACCTCTGAGTTACTGTAGGCTCCTTTTGCTGTAGATGGGGAAATGGGAAGTTCAGGACAGAGCTCACCTCATCAGTCAGTTAATCTAATCCCAAACAAGATGAATCACCCCAAGTGCCAGTGTCCCTCTACCGATAATAAAGAAGTCTGCATAACCAGATTAGATGTAGATGCCTACACTGCAGACATCCACATGAGGTCAGGTGAATCCCATCCTTACTGTACGGATTCAGGTAGCTGTATCAATGCATACAACCTTCACCTATTTAGTTACCAATTTCTGTTGTGATTTAACATGCAATTAAAATATCATTTAACATCACCCTTCTTTGTGTATTAATTACACCGACTCACTTTCCTTCCACAAGGTATAAACAGGGAAGGCAGGCTATGGCTTTGATGGGTTTGTCTGTCTCTCAGATGTTCAAAAATGTTTTTTAAATTGCTATAATTCATTGCAATCCACATATGATAAAGGTTAGGAACAGGTACTAATACAGCTACATTAGGACATAAATCCCACTACATAGAGGCAAGCCATCAATCATATTAACATTTATTCTTCCTTGAAAAAGAAAAGTACATGGATATGACAAAGTTTGAAGACAGGAAAGGCACAACACATCAGGGGAAAGTACCAGTGGAGCAAAAGTGAAGCACTTATAAAAGTAAAAAAAAAAATATTGAAAGAACAGTGCACAGGCATGTTGGCTGAGAAAAAAGGTAAAAAAAAACCCAGACAGGGAAAAACAAACACATTTCTGCTTTATTTCCTTCATTCATTCTCATTCTTATATTCATATTTGTGAAAAGTAACACAGAGGCTAAAAAATTATAAAAAAAGTAAGTATTATGACAAGATAAACAATGAAGTACACAACAGCACAGGGAAATTTAAGTAGTGATGTAACTCCACTCAGACTGATAAAGCTATATGTGATAAATCTGAGCAAATACATTTGTGGATTAACACATATATACAGGACTATAAGAACATTTTCAGCCCTATATTACTTCAAATCTCTATATGTATGAAACTTTTGGTTATCAAACTAAACTCTTAAAACCTGGAATAGACAGATACACTAAGGACCATTGCAGAATCAGTATTTTTATTTACTGTCCTAGAGAATTTAAAATTTCAATGGAGATAAACCATAGAATCATAGAATGGTTAAGAGTTGGAAGGGACCTTAAAGATCATCTAGTTCCAACCCCCCTGCCAATGGGCAGGATCACCTTCCACAAGACCAGGTTACCCAAAGCCCCATCCAACCTGGCCTTGAACACCTCCAGGGATGAGGCATCCACAGCTTCTCTGGGCANACACAACTTGGTGTCATCAGCAATCTTGCTGAGGGTGCACTCAATCCCACTGTCCATATCGCCAACAAAAATGTTAAATAGTACTGGTCCCAGTACTGATCCCTGAGGAACGGCACTTGTTACTGGTCACCACTTGGACACCGAGCCATTGACCACAACTCTTTGAGTGCGACCATCCAGCCAGTTCCTTATCCACTGAGTTGTCCATCCATCAAATCCATATCTCTCCAATTTAGAGACAAGGATGTCATGCGGGACAGTGTCAAATGCTTTGCACAAGTCCAGGTAGATATATATATTGACAACAATATATTCGTATTGTCATCAGCACAACTATATTGTTCCCAGAGTGTGAGTGCTCCAGAGCAGGTACAGCCAGGGTCACTGTCCTGCAGCCAGGGCCAGGCTCTGAAAGAATCTGGATCTAAGCCACAGTTACAGCAACCATTACTGACCCTTTTCAACTCAGTTGTGCGTTTTTCATTCTTTTTTTAAACTTTGAAACTAATAGTGCATTATGAGTTAATGCACGAATGTGTGAATTAATGTCAGAAGGTTTTAGACACACAGCAGGTTTGAGAAACAGAATCCTGAAATTGCTACTCACTGGAAAGACTTAAGTGTCTTATAGTAGGGCACATTTTAGCAAACAGCAATTGAAGAGTGACTGAGCAGAACAGTTAAACAATAGAAGACTTAGTCCTGTAACCATTCACTGAACTGAGGTTTTAACTGAACAAGTCTACTAGGAGGTGGCTTAATGACCGAATAAAAAAATGAATCTTCCACAATCCAAGCAACAGGCTGTCCTGGTTTGAGGCCCAAGCCACGACACAGGCAAAAGAGAAGCAGGTCAATGAACAAAGCAGCACCTTTTTCTGTGTAGCAAAATCTATCCCAGAGTGCTGACATATAGTGTCTTTCAGTTCTGACTTATCACTTTTATTACAAATGTTTACACAGAAATAAATCATGCAATCGTTTAAAATATAGATAATATAGTGGTAAAATTCAAGCCAAAAGCGTGATCATTAAAGTGAAAACATTACCTAAATTGTAGCTAACTTTTATTATTAAACCATGTCACAAAGTAAAAATTACTCTATTCTGCCAATTAACCTACAGTGTCAGAACACCTAAATATCTTTAATGAAGCTAACCAGAGGCCATCTAGTGATGGCACCAGTGAGGGGCTCACGTCTTTCATACTGCCATGCATACAGGTTGGTACCAGAGCGAGCTTAAATATCTCCACATTACACTCCTGACAACAGTATATGCATACTGAGTGTCCAAGCAAGTATGGTTGCATGATATACTGTTAATCAGATTTTTAAAATAAATAAATACATAAAGTACAACCACACTCCAACTACTTTCTGCACGTTTCTGGCACAGCACCCACAAAAAATAGTCAACTGGAGGATGATTTGTTTCCTTCTACTTCACTTTTTTTTTTTCTTTTTACTTCTCCTCTGAGCTGGGGACATCAGTGTTTTGCAAAACAGCCTGAAATAGCAGAAAGCTCACACAGGTGTGGGATTCTTAGTCATTACAAGGTTACAAAATACCAGAACTGCCTAACTATTAGGTATTACCCTTGACCATTTGGCCTTACTTGCACAGTTTCGACGTACAAGCAACGGGGGCAGAGCCTATTTTTGCCTCTGTCAGGAAGGTTTCCTTTATTGATTACTTTGTTTGAAAGCCACGGCAATATTGGCGTGTTTTCTGTAACTGCTTAGAGTTATATTTCTTTGTTCTTAAGGTCTCTCCTCAAGCAAGAGCTTTTGGCTTAAACTTTTTTCAATACTGCTTGTCACACAAAGCTCTTGCTTTCATCGGTATGCTTTGAAGAGGACCTTCCTCCTCCCTCTTGTCCTTGGAACACCCACCACAATCACATATTCCATATTGCTGCTAATTTCACAAATTTTGCCTTAAAGGTTTGAAAGTTTACAGCCAAGATTCAGCCTTCTTTGCCAGTTAAAGGGTTTTTGGTGAGGCTAAAACTGACACAAGGACAAGACTATAAAATGTAACTGCACTTTGGCCATACAAGGACAGATAAAACCCTGTGCATCATTAGCTGCTAACTCATGCCAAAAGCAAACCTGTGGTCTGCATGTATTACTTATATGTGATGTTATTAGCCAGAATCCCAGTTTAAGCCCTCCAGCTGGCCTTTGCTCATCTTTCCTTACTCAATTGTGAGTACACGTTCTTAAATCATGCCAAGGATTCCTTTTTTTTTTTTTGCCTTGTCTGTAGACTATTTTTGTCCACCAGTTAGCCTATCTATATGTTTTAAGCTGCACGTTAACCTCTTGAGATCACTCAGAGAGAACGTGCTTAGAGAAAACACGTTTTAGACTAGTAGTCTCCTTTATATTGTGTGGGAACATTAATAAGAATTTTTAAAGGATGTTTTCTTTCCTCAAAGACAATACAGATTACGTAGCAACAGCAGTATAAAATTAGAGATATACGTCTGCCAAAATCTGAATATGAACACTGGATATGAAGATCAATGCTTTAGTGTAGAGAAAAATCATAAACATGGATTAAAAACAAAGCAAATTTTTTTTTTTTTTTTCAGATGGCAACTTCTATCAGGCCGAGTTCATTTATCAAATAGTTTTGTTATGCTGTGGTGTTGCTGTGACCGGTTTAAAAACCAGCAACTTTCTATTGAATTTGAAAAGAATATGTAAATGGGTATGTAGTAACTAGGAAAACTAACGTGGTGATTAGTTGTGTTTTCCATTTTTAAACACAAAGCTATATACCCCACAGCTACCTAAACAGATCAGTACTGATTAAGTATTATTCACTTCAGTTCATCTGACCCTCTCCATCAGTTCAGTGTCTTCCAGGTTTGAAGATCTCACAGCAGGTTTCATCACGTTTCCAATGCTTAGACAAGAACCAGTTTAGCCTTGCTATACCAATAGAGCTAGACCAACTCTCTGAAAGAGGAGGACATGTTTATCACTGACCTAAGTTCTGCCCTGTAAGACTCATTCTGACCAAGTACACATTAACCCTTAATGAAAACTTTCAGTAGTATGGTGGAGTGGAAAAAGGGCTGAAATCAGTATTTTATTGCAGTCCACATTTAACACTAAATCCTTCTAGTAATCTCTGTTACTTAACAGTTTGCTTTACTGTTTTAAAAAAATCATTAATCATCTTTTTCATTCAGCATCCCTCAAGACCACCTGATTATAATGCTGCCTTCTCTTTCTTTGTGAGCAAAATCCTGTAGAGGACACTACTGTATGCAGTTCCTCAAAAAACTACAATCATGCCCAATAAGTATCAGGATACGTTCATGTTTTATTGACATAGCATTGTAGCAAAAGTTCATTCAAAATACACGATGTTTTTCCAAATTCCAAAAAAAAGAAATTTTCCAGTGACTGGAGAGTGCCGACTGTCAGGGAGACCCCCAGCCAACAAGTCTGCCTTTTGAGGACTGTTATACTGCTTTCCACTTAAAATCACCTAGGTTTTTCCTTTGCACATTTGTAGGTATTTTTTTGTACCTTTACAAAAAAATTCCAGGATAAGTGTACTCCAAATACATATTCACGTTATGGCATTAAAGCTGTTTTAAGATATACTTTCATCTAAGTCCTTATTTTTATCTCCTTCAGCATTATAGCCATGGAGCATTTGTAACAGACCTCAAAGCCTCCTAAGACTCCAGTTTTCCACATTCTAGCTCCAACACTGCCATCAGACAGAGTTCACAGCAGATGCCGAGGCTCCTATTTACACCAGCCAGAATATCTTACATAATACCGAAGTGTTCTTATACAGTGTTTACATTACATTAGCTTCAGTTAGGGTTAGAACATACTGTTCCTTAGAAAAACACAGAGAGAAGCCTGCTTCCCTGAATGAAGAGTTTACAGGCTAAGAATACAAGGAGTATACCGTGGGGGAAGAGAAGGCAGGCATGGGGAGCTAAAAGCATTTATAAATGCATCTACACAATGTTTATAATTAGAGTAATGCAATTGCCAACCATATCCATCATCCCCTCAACTCCTTATGGGTCTGATGGCAGAAATGGCTAAGGAGGTTGAACAAGAAGAGCGCAGCAGCTACAAATGTTGGTGATGAAGGGTATTTATAGGAAAAGGAACACCATGGGAAGAAGAATGGAGCATTTACAGGAGATAAGGAATGAGTGGGCAAGGCTTACAATGTTGACAGATATGAAGAGACAGACGATGCAATCAGATTTGCGCATGAGGGAGGAACACAGTGGCCAAGTGCAGATAATAAGAAAAAAAATAAGCTGGATCAGCTTAACAGTGAATGTTGATGAGGAAAGTTTAATACGATACTTTGGTCAAAATAAGAAATAGAATACATTCTGCATGCTTCTTGGAAGGACTTGAAGGGATGATCCTGCAGCAATCAAGTTGGTGGATAAGGCATACATATTTTCTTTCTCACATAAATTGGTTCTACCCACTTGAGAAGATGCCTTTTAGCATATAAATATATTTTATTGCTCCTAGCCTCAATTAAGATGCTCTTCTGCATTTTGTATTTTAACTGATAGCACAACATCAAGCACTCCAGCCTTTTTTTTTTTTTTTTAAAGAGCTTTCATGATTCCATATTAACTTCACATAAAATGAACTGGTAGTCTAACACAATTTCATCTACAAGATGGTATCTTTACTGGCACAGTGTTCTTTAACATATGGGATTAATATTATGCAAAATACAGAATCTTGAAGGAGAAGGGATTGGTAGTCTCCTTGCTGTAATGCCTCAGAGAGCAGGAATATAAAAATATTATGAGTTAAATTATTTTGTCTTCTAGAACCATATACTTTAAATAGCTTCCTCTTAGTTGTTGTATGATTAGGACAATAAAACTACAACGGTCACTTAAATAAATGTATATTTCTTCTATATCTCAACTGAATTCTGTACTTGCTGAGTTACATGCCTGAATGGTAGGTTACTAGTGATATCTCAATAATATTGCTTCACCTTTAACACACTGGTGCACACATTTAACACTATCTATATCTGCTTTTTGCCTCTAAGTATGCAGCAATATGGAGAGACTGCTACAACATGTTTATATTCTAATCCCTTTCTCGATTCACACATTTCTGTTTCATGAAATGGGTAACTGCACAGTGTCACTGACTGCTAGTAATGATCAACAATGTCACATGACCAGTCAACACTTCCTTTCCACAGCTGACCCCAAGCCACAAGAGACAGTAAATTACTCAACCAGTTCTCCAAAAGATGGTCACAGGTCTCTTCTCTAATCTTTGATGACACTAGAGAAATTGAAGTAGCCTTTGCCCACTACAGCTTTCACTGTGAATCTACTCTCAACATCCAATATTACAATAAACTCATCTACCTAAGAGAAGAGGGCTCTAAGCACCACTTCAAGGACAAACTTAGCCTGCAGAATTTCTAACTGCATGTGGCTTGCTAATTTCATGTGAGAGAAAGGTTAAACAATAGCTTTACACATATATGTATAAAAATGAAAGGGCATACACCTAATGATTTTCTATAAACAAATACTTGCTAATAAACAACAAAGATCAAAACATTTTTTGTCTCTCTTCTCATTCTTGAGTAGAAAGCCCTATTTTAAATTAATTCGAATTATGTTAATCGAGTGTAACGATCTTATCGCATTATCACCATCACAAGCACTACCTGCTCAATGAGAAAAGTATCTGAAGATTTCAAATTGTAATAGTCATCAACACACAGATAAGACGGCTCCAACTCTCCTTATCATCAGAACGATACAGTTCAAGTTCCTTGCCTTTCTAGCATCAAGGGAATCAACTAAAACAAGTTCCATGAAACTAAATCTAGAAGCGAGAAAAATAACACAGAATGAAATTACTCAAACTGCTGAGCTTTAAGTGTGGCTGTCAGAGATACCCAAGTTCTAAGGACATCTACAATATTTATTTCAAATAGTTTATGTAGATTCTGCTGGCTTTATGTTCATGTGTAGTTTGCATACAAGCCTGAATCTTAGAATGTCTTACCTCTTCTATGAGCTCTTCAACTGAACGCTGTATTTAATCTATATCCCATTAAAAATAAAGAAGGTAACTGAAAAGGCAGAAATAGAACTTCTGAAACCTAATGGGACAAGGTTTCACAGGATATTTTTTAATATTTGTAGATCACTAATCAAAACATGCAGGACCTCGCTTAAGGGCATCCATTTTCAAAGCAATACCTATTGCAATTACTTTAAAATAAGTGGTCTAGTGTACATTTAATCATTATAATCAAAGAATATAATAATGCAGAAGAATTATAATTCTCTTTGAAGAAAGACATCACAAGCAATCCCCAGACTTGGGTTTGTGCTTGAGGTATTTTTCCATATGGCAAAGACACATGTCAAAATTCAGAGCCACTATTACTGACGAGGGAGTTCATGAGTTAGCCTGAGTGAGGAATGTCCAACAGGGCCTCCAGAGCCTTCAGCTCGAAATTACTTTCTAGGAGGAGGAAAATGAAAGAATATAAAATCTACTAAAAGGGTAATTTAAGAGAATGCAAAGTATTTTTCTCTGTTGGAGAGCTGGCAGATGGTAAGCTATCGCAACGTTCAGTATTATTTACAGAAAACAATTACAGAGCTTATCATGATCTAAAAGGTAAGTCACTACATCAGGTTTAAACTCCTGCAAAATGAAATACACGTATAGGAAGAAAAATGAGACAAAAAAGACATCACCCTCAAAGCTAAAACAAAGAACATACACACAATACACAGTAAAATAGCCCAACGCATCTCTTAATTGGCAACATGCTTATTTTTTTCTTCTTTTTTTTAAGATGACAATACAGATTTTGACAAAGCTAGAAACTAGTCAGGATTGAAGCAGAAAGAAAGGTCCCTAGGCAAGACACTAATGTTCCCTGGCCAAATGACTACAACTATGCTTAGGAAGTGCCTAGTCAATACCAGTCTGCGGATGCCATTCAGTAGCGTCATGGTGTGAACAATTTACAATTCAGCCACAAACAGGATGAAGAATTTCTAAGAGTGCACACGACTTCGCACTGCTAACTGCTGATTCAGTTAAAAGTTTCTTTTGGTTTTCATATTTTTTTGCCTTTGCAGAGTAACAGTAAAGGCAGGAGGAAGTTAAGAGCAGATAAAAGTGCAGCTGCTCTAAAACATATCATAACCATTTGCCAAAGGAATTTCAGATGCATGTGTAACAGCATGCAATCCTTGCACAACTAAGTCTTCCTTATACTAGTGGCTGTGCTCTGAAAGACGAAATCAATGCCAACAGGGAAATCTTTCAGATAAAAACTTGGAAGTAATGAGGCTCAATGCATTTTTTTTTTCTCTTGGAAGGCAGACTAAAAATCAAGTAACTCCTCCAAATTTAAACATCTTGAGAACATTTATAGGATTTTATCTTTTCCCTTTACTTATAGGCTGTTAGATAATTATTTTCTTACCGAATTGCTGGAAAAGTTTGCTTTCTCCTATGATGTATTAGGGCTCCAGGTTTGTAACTATCCTGTTAAGATAAAGATATTGCCATATAGAAGAACTTCTAACATCTTCAGTCATCTCTAACACAAGTATCAAGAGTAGGCAAAATGAGCAAATAATTTCTAAAACACAAACAGTAAAAGATATAAAAGATTTGTCAGTCCACAAATGAGTCCAACAAGCAATTCTACTTTTGGCAATTGTACACAGTTACGTCACTTGAAGGGATTAAAAAAAATAAGTATTTGTCCTGTTTAAAACATCACAAGTGTTAAACCCATCCTCTTAATTTTGATATGCTTTAGATCTGACAAGTAATTCCTGCTCTGATGGAAAATATGACTGTACAAATGTTCTAAGTGCCTAAGACAGCATTTAACTTTCATTTGGTAATTTAATAACTGTAAATGAGATGCACATAAACAAAGAATTTGTTTGGAGGGCCCCATCAGATGATGTCTGAGATGGGAATGAAAGGTCTCGTGTGTCTACCTAAAAGATGTTTCTCGAAGTGACCTCTGACATGTCAAATTGAAAGTGGGAGCCTAAAGCTTTCATGAATCTGAGGTTATATTCCTATGTGACCTTTGCTAAAGGCTTTGAATTTACTTAGCGTATGTTATTACAAAAAAACGGTTTGTTCAATTTAGAATATCAATGTGCTACAAGTAACATCAAAAATGAGCAACAGGAAGTGTCCAAAACAATTAAATGTAGGTCTCATGCAAAATAAAACAGTCTGATTTAGTGATGACTATAAAATAGTGATTCAAGAACACTTGATTCAAATATATGCATTGCTGCAAGTACCTAAAAATCAGTACAACAACATTGAGATTATAAATCTGATCATATTCATCTCCTTATACTGGATTTATTAAATTACCAAAGGTCTTGATTTCAGTTCATCACCAGCAGCATCACAATCAAATAATGAAGCAAATTCAGAAGTAGGCTTATGCTGGAATAATCCACCGTGACTTAATATTTTAATTATGCATGTTTCAGGCCGCTATAAGCTACTGTAAGGTTTTCCTTTACCAGTCAGATTTCGCGACCCCCCCCCCCGCCATCATTGCCTAAATAAGTAGCTAAGTATTCCTAGTTCCTTTGGTTTTATATCTCCATGGAAGTCTTCGCAAATAACATGAATAAATGCCCTTAATGCCTGGTTTAAAACTTCATTCCCCAAATCTGACCCAGAAAAATTTAATATGCCAATTTCTATGATTACTTTTTTTAAATAATTCCCAAGTAGCCTCCTCAGTGATCTATTTATTTAAATTAAAATTAGCTTTCTCTCCCTGTTCTTCTGGTATTAAAACTAAGCTGTGTCCCATTGTATTTTTTGGTGTTTTAATTTGATATAGTAAGACCAGCACTTTGATTTTTCTTCTCACACCACTGAATATGAGCCTTTCAACCACTTCTGCCCACTCCATACTTTTCACCTCAGTGCAAGAGCAAAATGCCACATCTAAGGCAATGACATCATCCTAACAATACTCAAAAACTTAAATAACACATCATCAGCTTCACTCACACTAGTCATTTCTCTATGCACTGTTAAGTAATACTGCACAAACTAAAGACCAGCATAAAATTGATGCCCATGGTTCTCTTTGAAATTACAACCCCAGCACACAAAAACATACGTATTGCAGTCCTGAAACACCATGTCTATAAAGCCAAATCCACACTCCTGATCATTGCAGTTAAGATGTTCAGATAAACTTGTAGTCTAAAGCCAAAAATAAGGCAGTATAGAATAACGAACATTTGCTTTAAGTTTTACTCTTAAAAACACAGTGATGAGAGTTTCCATAAGCTTTGCTTTCTACAGCCATCCCACCGTAGCCCAGCAGTGAGGCACAAATGCAGTCACAAGTCACAAATCCCCGTTAGACAGAAGTTCCAGGTTTGCAGAACACAAAAGCACGTTTTCCAAAGCAGCACATCTCAAGTACAGCATAAGAACAATCTTCACAGCAGCACAGCTCCCTCTCAAGCACAAAGCAAACCTACAGCACAGTTGGGTCAAAGCCGTACTACAGTCAGACAGCAAAACTCTAGGTCAAAAATTCACTGAGTGGGTACTGCAACAAACAGATCCACTGCTATTGATCAATATCAGCTCTTTTCCAGGGTTTTGTAGAAGTTAAATTCAAATTCTCCATCAAAAACCTGCATATTAGTATGGATGTATTACTAAAAAATGCTTCCGTTTATGAAATAGCAAATGCAAATCAAATGGCAGCATCTCAAGTCTGACAAGTCAGCTCTAATTTTAGCAAAAGTCTTGCAGCGTAATGGAGCCGCCACCAAAATTCTCTTTAGATTGAAAACTGAAGGAAAAAAGCCTGAGAATGTCTCCAAACAATATTAACTGAAGTCACAAAAGCTAAGCACAAAGCATCTATAAGTGATAACAACTGGGCACAACTGCCTTCACACTTAGAGGAACGTGAAAACCATAAAAACCTCATATTCCAAGAAAACTCAGTCAAATACTCAAGCTATGTATTTATATTATGGAATAGCTTCCACACCTTCTCACTGAGAGGTAAAAATTCAACACCAGGACTATAAAGAGTATGGTAATACAGGGAACTTACTCTTGCTATAAAACATAATGCTACAATTTTCCTCATTCCTTTGGACATACAAGGAAGCACAACGTCTTATGCACAATGCACACTTTCAGCAGCAAAAGGGATGACAAAGTCAACCAGGACTGCTTTTTCCTTAATGACAATTCTGGTTAGTATTTATGTTGATTTTCAGAAAAATTTTCATTTAACCATGCCCACAATTTAAATAAGGACACAGAAAGTACCCTTTTCCCTTTCCTTCCCACGTTACTTTTCACAGTTAATAGTATTTATTAAGATAATATAATCGGTTCCAATTGAATTTACAATTATTATATATTAATATTTCAAGTATGTTCACAAAACAAATAGAAATGGGTAGAAATACTTGCAAAAATAAGTAATCTCAAGAAAGTTACCAAAAATTGTGTAATTAACAGATCCTGATTTCCTATGATTTGAACCTTTTTTCCCCACCGCTTTCTTACTCCAGTTACTGCAAGCTTCTCCAATACTTTTCTGATACCCTTTCCTGACATAGGAGGGCAAAATTCAGTCACCTGCCCAAACCAGGGGTGTGCAGTCCAACACTCCCTGCCTGGCAGGCAATTCCCATGCTTTTTCATGAAGGTTTGTCTTTAAGACCCATATTTCTTTCTGATTTGGTTTAAGGACTAGCCTAAAAAAGGTAGTTGCTTGCGAAGCCTCTTAGGTCCCTGGAAGATCTTGAAGCTCTCTTGACTTCTCTGAATACCACCTGTATTTAGGAGTTAAAAAAAAAAAAAATGTATTTTAGTGCTCACTACCACTTTCAGTCTATGCCTGATTCATATGCACATCAAGATATTTATTAAAGCTAATTTTAGCACCTCAACATGCTAACATGGAGATTAGTTTCATTAGCTGATACAGTTTAAATCAAATTAGAATAGAACTTTAAAAATACCACAGCATGAAGAAACAAGGCCTCTTCTACTTGGCAGAACATTTTAGACAAAAACATAAGCCAGTGTGCTGTCGACTCTTAAATCCAGCAAAACAAAATGTAATTCCTATACTGAAGAACAAAAAGAAAAGTTTTGTTCAAAGAAAAGCTCATTGTAGAAGAGGACAGCGCTTACAGAAATTCTGAACAGGACAATAGTTAGTATCCTTCACCCATCTCAGAGTAGGATATTACTTAAGTTTCTCATTCTTCAAGTGAGGAAAATCACACTGGGTACGATGACAGTACAAGGACAGTTGCGGTTTTTTTTATATACACCCCATGACCCTAATTACAACTACTTAAATATCTACTTCTGTGAAACATTTTAAATAGTGCATTTTTGACTGATTTTATTGATCATGCAATACAAACAGAAGTAGGGAAAAAAGTCAACCCAAGCATGCAGCTGAGCTGTAATACTAACTGATGGGCTATGTCCTGCTTGCTCCCACAGGACTCCCAAACCTTTGTGGAAAGATTAAACAGGAAAGAAATTGTAATTTAAAAAAATGTACTAATGAGTACTAAACCAAGAAGTTGGTTGTTTTTTTTTTTGGTTGGCATTGACTCCCCTTTACTATATGAGTTTGTCTTTATGTTCAAATTATTCATAGCACACAGATAAATGGCAGTTTTGCCAGATAAAATTTCAATTTTAACCCCATAGACATTGCCTGTCATTTAGGCAGCTTTTTGTATTTCAAACTTTATTCATGTTTGACAAAGTAGTCACCTTTTATTGCAGTAGAAATGAAGTAAAATTCAACACGTACCCTGTAAACAAATACATACTTGAACACAAATGGAGAGAAATTTTAATTTAATGGGAACATCTAGATTTTGTAGCACATAACTAACTTATCTTTCAGAACATCATCTTGGGCCTAGGCTACTTAGATAATTTCCATATTAAAATCTGAGACAACAGAAACAGTGCAGAAAACTGCAATACAATAGAAACACTATTTTTCTTTGTATTCAGTATTTACTAAATGAGTCATATAATTCCCTGCAGCCAAACTGCATTGCATTTGCTCTTCTTTTTCAAAGAAAAAACAAGTAAGGAAAATAGCTCTACTACACACAAAGGAATGTTTTTGTATTGCAGCTACCAAAAATAGATCCGGGCTTTGCTGATCCCATTTCTCAAAAGCATGCAGTACTGAAGCAGAATGAAAATCCACATAGGCAGCAGATGGACTTGGGAGATTCTGGACCCAAGACCACTGCTGTCCCTCAAAATTTCTCAGACCACCACCAACACTTACTGTCAACTTTCTGTTTCCTGTAGTTCTGCAAAGTCACTGCGAATCGTTTTTCCCTGCCTGTCAGGTCACGCTTAAGGAGCCACTGGAACACAGATGAACCACAAACACTTTTTATTTACCAGGGTCTACAAACACACACATACTGGTAGCACCTCCTGAGAGCAGCTAATAAGGTACAGGAAGAAGCAGTAAACTATTTTAAGCATTTATGGTGATTTTAAAGAAACAATGGATCAATTAGCTTGGATACTGAGTGTTCAACCTCTAATGCTTTAGAGGATCTTCTCCCTAAGGTCTTCTCCTCTTTAGAAGCCCCATCTCCCTTACAACAGAAGCAGCCTGCAGTCCCTGCTCCCCAGGACAGCACTGCTGCTCTACGTGAAACCAGGTACTGTTTTGATGGATCACTGGGAGACAAACCAAATGCATACCAACAGAATTTACTCTATCTTCAAGAAACAGAAAAAAAATACTGAAAGCATGTGTAGTCTATAAGCTTTAAACTGGAAAGCACTGCAGAAAAAAAAAAAATCACATTAAATGGAAGGAGTTAACAGAGCTAACATTTGCAGCATGTGAGGCAGACAAAAAAAACCAGGCATCCCACGAAACCTCCTACTTTCTGATGTGCCTTGAACAAAAAAGCAGGGCTATCTAAAGAGCACCAATCCTGACAGGATACTTGCTGAAGCAGGTAGTTCAAGCAGTTCATCTGTTGGTTTGTTGTTGTGGGGTTTTGTTTGGCCAAAGAAAAAAATGCTCTCCCAGATATGAATGTGATCAGGGACCTGCTTAGTGACTAACCCAGCTCTAGCCAGTAACAGAAGACCCAGCTTTTACAGGAACAGTGGCATTGAGGACTCATTCTAATGAAGGACCATTCAAACATCAGAAAAAAAGTCAGAACAAGCAAAGCACGACTGACATTGAATCACAAGGAACATTCAGTTTGTGTCATGTCTGTCCTGGTCCCTATAGGACCAGGAGGTGCCTGAAGAGGCAAGGGACCAACAGCAAGGTGGAAATTACAGAAAAGTGTCAAGAAAGTGTTCAAGGAGAAACATTTGGAAAGGTTCAGACACAGTAAGCCTGTGGTAACATGGACACCATGCTATCACAGAAAGCAAAGCATTCAGAACAAGAATGCCACAAGGTCACAGACACCCACTGTTCAAAGTACTTGCCACACCTGGAAGAAAAGCTGTTAAGCAGAAATGACACAGCATTATTTTTGGCTACAATACACCCTGTGAAAAAGGATGGCTACAAGAATTACAAGTGTTTCTTTATAACAGAAGAAGAAATATCACCAGGATTCAAAATTGACATAACGACAGAAAATACATCCTAATATATAACACAGGCAAGTTTCTGCCTTGCACTAACACAGACCACCTCAAACATAAGCAGGATACTTCATGTACAGGAACATGCAACAATGAATACCAGTAAGAGGAAAAACATAGCAAGAAAGTCAGCATTGGACTCTGGGTCAGGGTCTAAAAACCTTTACCAGCATTTCCCAACTCATTTTGCCTCACGTCCCCCTCCTAAGTGAATTTTAGTGTTTATATTCCCTGCTCAATTATGCCAGATACAGGATTGATGTGGCTGTATTGCTACTTACACCTAAGACAGCCCATACCCATGAAGCATTTTCTACGCATCCTCTGAGGGTATAGTACATAAACTATGAATTATTAAACTTAATAAAAATCTTTATAGCAGCAGACTCTACAGATGTAGGTCTTATCACAGAATAAAGTTTTGGAAATCTTTTCCTTTTGACCTAGTAGTGTTTAAATGTCTACTGTAATATGGCAAAATTAAGTTATCTACACTTACAGAGGTAGTGCATGCACAGAATCAAGTTACAGTGACAATGCCACCTTGTATGATGTAATTACTTATCTTTAATAAACATGGAGAAGGAGTTGAAGTTAAATCAAACCTGTAAAAAAACCCAAAAACCACAAAACAGGCATCATCCTTATTTGCCTAGACCTCACATACCTAGACATAGCAACTTATGGGAACATTACCACTTATTTTAAGAAGTGGCACTCAACCTCTCTAATGAGCAGTCCAGTCTGGTCTATGACAGAGTCAACTGGGCACAAAGACCATCAAATTAAGCATTTTCAACTCCACTTGAAAAAGAATACTTCAAGGGAACGCTTCTGCTGTATCACCCACACCAGAAATAGTTTAGGAGAAATTGCATGACATAAGGACTGAGAAGCAAAGTCACTGCAACACCCTAATGCACAGTAGACAAAAAGAACAGAGAAAGGCAAAATATAAATCACTTCAAGATAAATTAGCTCCTCTAGCCACTGCCTGATAAAATTATTATAAAACCTGACAAAACAAAGACCAAGAGTTAAAGCAAGAGAAAGCACTGTCTTTCCAAAAATACCCGAGAACCACAGTAGGGTTAGCAACTTACCCATTCGTGACAGCACAAAGCATTGGGAATAACCCCAAAGAACTAAAGCTTCTAAGAAGAGAGACAGGCTATCACACTCCAATTATATCTAACAAAAGAACATCATATTACATAGATGTTTCAAAAATGCATATGGAGTGGTACACACAGGATGGAGCAGGCAGACAGAAGCTTCAGTAAAACTGCACTCAAGTAGAAATGCCACTGTTACAACATGCCAGCAATTTCATTATATGTATTCCCAAAGTAATAACCCAAACAGGACTGTGTTACAAACTTAAACAGTTCCTAAGCAGGAACATTAGCATCTTCAACAAACAAGCTGAAGAAGAAAAAGGATATACATATCTAAATAAAAGTACAAGATACCTCTGATAAGGCAAGTCCTGTGACATAAGGATATGGTTTCTGTATGTGCTAAGCTGTGCAGGAAGCAGACTGCGTTCACAAGGTATTTAATGAGAAGTCTCTTCAGTCTTCTACCTCACATACAAACCCAGCTTGCGTGCAGTGGCACCTACACCAAAGATATAATCAGCACATCCGTTAACAGTGTCCGTTTGTAACACACACATTCGCTATTTCGTAAGTCCATCCACAGCCATAAGTAAATTCATACTGATTTTACATTAACTAGTTTAAAATTTTTTACATTCACACCGGTGAGGATTTGTTTCCCAAGTAGCACTGATACAACCCCAATTAATTCTTTCTAACTGGCAGGCTAAAACAAGTTTCATCAAGAAATAGTATGATAATAATTCACCTTTTCAAATGTATAATACATATTGCAAACATATGAAAGTGAAAACAATGTTTCCTCTTGCTGTCCTCAGTCACCAACCACCCACACCAAGTGCTTTTGCAGAACACTTCCTCCCTAGATTAGGACAATTTTACATAGAAGAGAGTTTAATGTTTTCACTTTAATCAAACCTACTGTTTAATGTCCCATTTTAGATGACAACTTTAATTGCACTTCTTGGAATTTTTTTAATTGATATTGCCACCTAGCGGTTTGTTTCAACAGTATTAAATAATCATAAAAGCCAGCATGAGAACATCATGCTGTTCGAGAAGTTTGAGAAAACCCATCAGATATTTTTTTCCCCACCAATACAGAAAAGTCTAATACTGCTCTAAACCCAAAACAAAGGAAATGGCCAAGGACTGCTTATAGAATTAAGCCTACAATAGTACATTCTCTTTAAAATAAATTATTTCTGTAGGCAGAATAAAACAGTATCATAAAGTAATTTGATGTACGTTATATAATAAAACAATATTGAATAATTCTCCAAACATGTAATTTCAGAGAAAAAGTACTGTTAGTAAAATCTATTTTTAAAGCTTATTTCTTTCACTTTCTTGAATATAAAATAGAGAAAAGGAGCATATTTCCCATCTGTCTGGTCTTCGGTTTACTGTAGGTTTGCTGTTATATGTTTAATGGCAAGATTATCTAAGTACCCTAAATACAGGAAATAAAATGCAGAACAAGTCCTGGTTTACCTTACACAGGAGAAAACAACTTTCAAAACATTTCTGCTAGCAAATTCGGCTTAGTTGTAAAAGAAAAGAGACAAACTAGATAAGAAGTTCTTAGTATTTATACAGCTTTCTATTGCTATTTCTTAGTATTTATACAGCTTTCTATTGCTATTTCTTTGTATTTATACAGCTTTCTATTGCTATTTCTTTCTGATGCAAGCCAACATACACACATAAGAGTCCTACAGCTACAGACAGCCCTGTTCTTTGTTCAGATTACAGCCGTCTTCAGCATCTTGTGGAGATCCAGATGCTTATTATGCAGCATTAGTATCAGCTGATTGACAAGACTGTATGGCCCTTTAATCCTTTCTGCTTCTATGTACCTATTTCTAATAAGCAAAAAATCCATATGTTACGTTTTAATGAAAAATTGAAATTTTCAAACAGTTGGCAATATTGTTTCCAAATCATTCAGCAGCAGTGATTTTAGTATTCTTGGAAATAAAACATGCATGCAAAAAACCAAACACATTCGAACAAACAGAATTATTTTCAACCAGCAATTTGCTTTCAAATCAATTTTTCTTCTAGCAAACAAATATAACTCCCATCTTTCTTTTCACCTTGCTGCTTAAAAAACAGAGCTTATGTAATTTTAGTGTGTCTATCTAACCTTTTCTTCTTTTTTTTTTTTTTTTAAATCATATTCTCCACTTCTAACATTTGAAAAAGTGGATGGAGACCTCTGAGCTATTAAGTTACTACAAGTTTTGTGGCAGTTGGGAAGAAAAAACCACAACCCTATTAGTACCTCACAGAGGGAAAGCCAAGGTAGTCCAGCTCTCATGTTTTCCCTCTGGCTTGTCTAGCTGCTGAGGGTCTGTTGCTAGCTGATCAACCAGCCCAGATCGAACTCCACACCAGTCACCACAAGCACTGCACTTCTTGCCCAGCTAGCATGGGTAGTAGCTACAGGAGAAGCTCAGATTCTCATGCAGGTGGCCATCAATTTCAGCAAGGGAGGTTCAGTATGGCACTAGGTAAGCTTAAGAGACAAGGAAGAGTTACATTTATTGAAGAGGGCCCACTGAAGAATGGGAGAGAGCAAAGGCACTGAACTCCACTTAGTGGGCATGGGAAGAGAAGTGAATGCATTTGGGACTTGCGGAGAACAGAGAGGAGTATCCGCAGCAGATGCAAAAGACAGCCAAGGCTATTGTGGTGATGAGATACAGGTGATGCTGCATATAAATGCACACAGAGCCAAAATTTTTAATACAGCTTCTCTAACTTATGCAGCACTCTGAAATATGTAACAGCACTGAATTATACACTTTACATTCACTTTCCTTTACCTGTATTATCTGCTTTAACTTTTATCTAATTGGTATTATTATAGCACATCTAATAAATATATAGATTTACACACACACATATATAATATAGAGATTGGTTATTATTACTGCACTTTGGTTTGGGTTTTGTTTTTACACATTTCATATAAAAAAAAAGCTACTGATGTCATAGTCAGGAAAGACAAAATAATTCTTTTTTTCTCAACCTTGAAGAGATACAGAGACCAGAAGGTCTTTTGCTTATAACTTCGTTCTCTAAAATACTGAAAAGATCTCTCCATTATTTCCTGACATTTTTGATCTACTTTAGAACACAGAGAGTATTTCTATTATGAAAGGAGATCATACCTTGGAAACGCATTCAAGCCCTTTCAATTATTTTAGATAAAATGCCTGTTCAACACACAATGCTACATAGCTTTGTCCACTTATACATAAAAGCCCCTAGAGCTTCTTTCACGATGGCAGGTACAGAGGTTCCTTTGAGAGAAGAAATAACGGTTTTCTAATGAAGTGTTGAATAACTACATGTTAAATGTAAATAAAAACATCAAAAGCTACTCTGCAAACCACCAATATTTTAAGATACTACTTCAACAAGATTCAACCTTCAGAGCTCTTTACAAAGCCAATTTGCAAATGAGAACTTTCCCACTAGCCAGGATTTTCCCCACTATCTACCACTGCAGTTCCCAACAAGGAAATAATTTTAAAATGTTAATAAAATTGTTAAAGACCATATAGACTTTCTGTAAAAACAATGCAGATTGTATTTGAATTTTAACTCAAAGTTAATCCCCTTAAAGTTTTTCAAATGTACAGAAAGAGCCCCTTTCTCTGACACGATTTTTGCTTACAGTAGGAGAGCTACTTGCAAATTCCCTCAGATGTGCCGATCTAAGTACCATCTTTCAAATTCCAAGGTCATCCATTTTCCTGGAAAAAGGTCCAGAATACCAGTTCACTTAGGCATCACCAGATCAGCACTAAATTTATGCCTTGTCATTTTCTAGCTCCTCTAGCAAGCTTTGAAATCACCTGAGCATCAGCAGCAGCAAGCGTCAGAGCATGGCAGCAATTTTATGAATTCAGCATATTTGCATGCAGGTTACCTGAACGAAGAGCTGTGATCGCTCCTTACCACAGACCACGCAAAACAAGACCATGTAGCCCATGAATATGGTGTTGCCATTGTTTGTAATGGGCCACAGGCTTTGTGTTAAGCTCCTAACACAAGCCTTGGGATTCACTGGGCTCTGCTAAAGGTGTCTTGGCCTGCCTGGGGATTTGTTTTGGCATTGAACAGCAACAGTCTACTGATCAAATGACTATTACCTACTTTGTTTTAGCTATCACTTAACTTTGTATAGTTGTGCAGTGTAGTACCTACTGTCATACACATATCTGGAACTAATATAGCAATAATAATTATTCTGTGTAAAGTGAACTATTTAATATGCTGGAATAAAAAGCAGTGTAAAGGGGTAAAGACATGGAACAACTGTATAGGACTAGAAAGTCACAGGATGATACAGAGTCCCAGGGCTACAAACACCTCACCAGTGGTCAGTTGCTGGCCACAGGACTGCAACCTGGGAGCTGGGCAAAGCCACTTGCAGGGGGAACAAAGAATAAGTATCAAATGTATGTAAAATACACCATTATATAGTAAATCTGGATAGATTGACACAGATCGTAACATGGATTTACAAGGCAGCACAGAAACAACTTGTTGAAACATATAAAAATGACCCAAGTGGATTCTGAATGAGGAGGAAGAAGCTACCAACATCAGCCTCACAGACCCCCTAGTGGGGGCTCAGGCAGCTGATGAGTGGCCATATTCCTCCCTCACCCTAAATGAAACCATCCACCTTAGAAGGATGGGCATAGCATCAGAGAAAGAGCAGATGCTACGAAGTTTGTACATTTATCATTTTGACTGTATGCAATTTGAAACAAAGACTAGTATCACCGTAACTCAACTATCAATACTTCTTTGATTGGACCGTTAAGACTTTCACTAGACTAACTGCAAATTCTTGACTCTGCAGTGATCATTCCTTTTGCTTGTAACAAAATTTTGAGCATAAGAAATTCAAGCAACCTATCTGAAATGTGGATGCAAGAAAGCAGTGAGAAAAGACTCTAAGATCTGGAAGGAGAGCGTGTACAGATGGATCCACTAGTAGCTATTTAGGCTGAGGAGAAACAAGCTGCATTAGTACAATACCTCAGCAGCTGGTGGGTGAGGATCATGTTTATCATGAGAGATAAGCAGCGAAGAACTTCAGACCGAGAAAGCATACAGCTGGAATAGTCACTGGATTCCCTCCCTCCCAGCCTCCACAAAAAAAACAGTGAGTTCAGAATGAAGTTCACTTATCATCCTCTAGATAAGACAAACAATGTGTTAATAGGAAAGGAAACAGCAAGCAATTTTATTTATATGTACACACAGAGACATGCTCTCTTCATGCTTAATACCTAAGTTCCAGTTTCCAATTTTCACAGACTTATTTGAGCATTCTGTGTGTTTGCTCACACCAACTGGAGCGCAGGCACATCTTTTCCCTGTCAGTGAAACCCCACATTGTAAATTAGACTTTTCTGTTAACGCAGTGGTCCCCTTAATCAGCCTCTGCCCTGTCTTCTCTCTCCTTCCTCCAAATACATCCCACCATATTCATGTGTAACTGCTTAGATAAGGAAAAGTCGTTATAAACTCACTCACTTTTCATTCTGATATTCTAGGTATACATTCATTGGCAGCAAATCTGGGCTCTGCTGCTTTCCATTGCTGCTAATAAAAGCAGAAATTAAATTCCATTCTGGGTAATGGGGTGAAGATGCTTTTAATTCTTGGTTAAGTTTTAATTCCACCTTATCTACGGTAATTCAGTTTGAAGGAAACCATATCATCTTAAAACAGAAACAAGGCAGCTTGATCCTTTTTATTTCACTTGCTTAGAACATTGTAATGCTTTGATGAGAACGCCACAAGAAGCAAACCCATGAAGAAAGGTGATATTACTAGGCAACGAAGTGAGAAGGGATCAATTTTTCTACTTTGTTGTTTTCAGCCTCTCCTGAAACACTAAGACATTACACACTTCATGCCTGTTATTAGACTATTACCTTTGTAGAGTGTTAAGAAACTCTACGTACTGAGTTTAAATGGTAAAGACTCCCAAATTAAGTTTCCGATGTAAAGGCAATATTTTATCTACATACACACAGATAACCACTGTTTACTACCTATACCAATCAACTACAAAATGTGAAGTATAGCATACACATTTTCTTGAAAATAAAATACTGGCAGAGTTGACGCTGAATCAACTGTGGAGAGAAAACTGATTAAGGATACAAACACTGAAAAACAAAGTCTTTTTCTTACCACTGCAATGTTATTTTAAAACAGCTCCTTTATTACTGATGTAAAATTCATGGCATCAAAACTGAAATATTGCTGCGGAACAAAATCTGAGAAGAGGCTTTGAAAAACAGACTCTGAGAATTAGCTATCAACTCATCTTCCTGCTGGAGATTACTGCTTTGCAGCAATCATTGCTAAATCAAACATGCCAGCGCTTGGTGCACCACCGTGCAGAGTTTAACATATTAATTTAAACCATGTGCTGTTTCAATTCAACTTAATACCTCAGGCTGTGAACTGTCATTAGGAAGAAGCTGGCACATGTTCAGTTCCATTGCACTTGCACATGAACATCGCTATGTCTTAAAAACACTCTGAATAAACTAACAGGACAAGCAAGTTCTCTGCATTTTCTCCATCATGTCCTGATGCTAAGGAACAATTCTCAGAGGTCTCATTTGGTCTGGTTTGCTTTTTTAAGTTTTCGTTAACTCTTGCATTATTTCCATTATTTTTGTCATAATTAATCACATACTTGTTTTGATCTAAGAGAAATGCTGTCAACATAAAGAACGCCACTTTATGATTTAAAACTTGGTCACATTTTTCTGCTTAAATGTATGTCCTCCAGAAAAATTAAGTGAGGTTTCCTTCCACACTTCTTAAAGAGATCACATGAAGTGATTTTTAGCAATCTATAAATCTCACAAATAAACTGAAGAGATAATTTTTTGCTGTCACTTACCTTTTTGGTGTTAGAACAGTCATGAAAGGACTTTCTTGTATCCTTTCCATAGCTTCATTTTTAAGGTAACTATACTGCTTGACATATTTATCTAAAATGTGGGAAAGGTGATAGAACAATGCAAATATGTTAAAGTCTTTGATTCAGATGTGGCAAAATTAGAAGAGTGAATTACTCCTTTTTACATGTATACGGCCTGAGTTAAGCTAATATGTGTTCCTTTTTCCTCATTAGCAAAGACAGAATATCAAAGCCATTAAGATAGGCCTAGAATTTTAACTATTTTCAGATCTTCACAATGTTTGTAAACACAGTACTACTGTAATATAACATATGCCAGAATTAGTCTATTATAAAAATATTAAAATATTCTCATTGTTTGGTTTGCTGTGGTGTTAATGAACTCAGTTACAACATCTAAAGATACTTTATTTACAAATTCTCTATGATCAGTCACACCACGTTAGTATTTAAGCAAGCTGTCCTAAAAACAAGGAATATCAGAAAAGTGATATTATATAGTTATAAATGATGATACATAAGAATTATTACACACAAGATCAACAGTTTTCTGTGGGGGAAAAAGTAACTTCCCTCCTTCCCTTTTTTTAAACTACTATGAATTCACAATCTCAACATACTCATGATCTTTGAAGTTGTGGGTGATGAGGTAGTTCCAGTTTTGGTTGTACCGAATGCTCATCCTTGCACTCTCCAAAACTGCATCCCCCTTGACTCCAAAGCAACATGCTTTGATTTTATGTGGTGTTTGTTTCCAGAATCCATTTTCTTTCATCTTCCTACAATCTCATGGCAGCTCTGGCACACTTGGTTTTGTGCCCTCAACCACGTTACCATGATGAGCACTGGTCGTGGCTAATCCAAGGCCAGAGAAGCTGGCAGAAGATGCAGAACAGTCCAAGCACAGCAAACATTAACAATAAATGGAAGGCTCAAGGCCTTCTTACGAGGGAAATCAGCAACATCTAGGGATTGTGACATTGAAAAAGTAGCAAAAGAGAAGTGGCAAAGCCCACAAGCCAGATGTGTGACTGCTGGTCAAGCCTTCCAACAGACTATCAGGGAAAGAGAACATCTAATTTACCAGGAAGAATGATGGATCAAATTACCAACCAAAATTTCTCTATCAAATTCACCTCGTAGCTTCAAACCATACTGAGTTTACAACTCGTCACCTTTGGCCATAATGGTCAGCAATGTGTCTTAAAACTAGGCTTACCATTGCATCTGACTAGTCTTAGACTGTCACGTTCTCTCCTAGGAATCCTTCTGAGACAGATGAAGCTTTCCATAAAAGGGTGTTTATTTCAAACAACAAATGAAAATTAAAACAAAGCATGTGGTTGAATGAAATATTATTCCCAAAATAGATTTAATCCATTGATCTTTCCCAATTCTATTATCCAAACTACATTCTCAGTTAACCACCAGTGATCTATAATACGAATTCTGCACACCAGGCACTGATGTATGGAAAAAACAATAATAAAAACAGAAAAAGTCTCAGAATAAATCTGTGTTTTCACTTCAATATACATATTCAGTTGTAGTTTATATTATCGTTGCTTTTAGTTGCAGCTATTTGTCATGGTTTGGGCTAGAGTGGCCACTGAAACAACAAGGACGTTATTAAAAACACTCTGTTTTCACCAGCCTGTCAAAGCACAGGGCAAAGTTTAAGACTAGTAGCTATCACAGAGAAGGTACAAGTGCAGGAGAAAGGAGTCTGGTCTACTTACACTTTATCTCAAGTTTTCGTAATGTTACAATTAGGACAAGATATGGCATTCGGAGACACAAGCTAGTGAGAGTCATTTTGGAAACAAAAAAATAGATCAAAATGATCACTTTACAAGAATAACAACTTTATTCCCAAGACAAATATTCTCATTACACAAAACTGATTTTTCTGGCTTCAGAAATAAACATTAGCGAATACAGTTATTCTGTTTCTCAATAATAAGAACAGGAGAAATAATTTGATTTTCTACACCATGTTTCCTATAGAGTATGCAGAAAGTTTGCCAGCTTTGTTGCAATATTTTTAGATAAACTAATCAATTCTCAACAATACTTGTTTTAGACAACTGGGGAAAAATAGGTATTGTCTGTTGAATAAATAGTTTTAACCTAATTTCTAGATGCCGGATTTACTAAACAACTGCAGTGAGAATGCAATACTTACAGTAACTGATCCATACTAAAGATCAAAGTAGTTATCTAACAGGTATCTGGTGAGCTAAAATATACCTGTAGCTTTAGCCTAGTTCTTCATAACTCTATCTCACATTTTACGTCAACTTGAGATTCACATGTTGTGTTTTCACATCCAGCTTCTCCAAGAGCCTTGACTGGCAGGTGTACCCAGATTACGTCTGCCCACAGCAGCAATACTGACTTCATCACAAAGCTCCCAGTTCCCAGGACCACTCGTTCCTGATTAAAGGGTAACTCTATAAAATGCACAGTGCTGGAAGCAACTACCAAAATTGCTGTATGTCATCTTCTCAACACTGTTGACATAATCCAAGACTTACAAGTTGCTATACAGTAAACATTTCTGAGAAACAAACAAACAAAAAAATATCAAAAACTCTAATGGACATTAAAAAATAGAGGCAATGCTCTAATAGCATTTGAGTAGAATTTCATTAAATGTCTAGGACCAGTATCATGGACTTGGACACCAACATGTGCTGGAACATTGTGTTACTAATACACAAAACAGGTCGCCCCAAGCAACAGACTACCTTAAACAAAAAAAAAAAAAAAGTTTTTTTCAGATACTATTATCTGTGAAGATGAATCCTATTCTTTTGAGCTAGAACTCATAATAGTATCACGAAGCTCCTAGTCTTTCCCAAGTTTCCCTGACACTGCTAAAATTGTAAAATGTTCACCTGGGAACAGATTCTGGCAACAGGAATCTGTCATACTGTGCCTCTTGACACCAGGGAAGGGGACTTGAAAGAAAGTTTAAGCCTTTGATCTCCTCAGGGCTCCCTCTTTCATAAAAATGCTGAATCGTGAGTTCTATGCTAAAAAGAAAAATCATTTAATCACCCATACAGCCTCACTCTGACCAAATTGCCATGTTTGTTTTGTAACTCAGAGTTACTTGGCTGCAGTCAACCAGCATGCTGATACCTGTGTATTAGTGAAACTTGATAGTAATGTTTCCCTTTTAATCACTTGTCTTCCATCAGTCTGTTGCTCTTGATTATTCCACAGAAGAAATGTAAAGGTACCAGCCCTCCCTGATACACCAACGCCTAGCATAGCCTATAATGCTGTGACTGACACTTGCACATGGCAGGCTGAAATAATAAGCTTGAAATTCCTCAAGCATCTAAACTCTTATTTCACAGGTGAGTAAATTATTGAGCTACTATATAAGCACGAGAACTGAAACTTTAAAATAAAGCTAGTTGTTCACAGCAACAGAGGAAATAACCCAAATTCTTAGATTCACGACTTGAAATCCCAGGCTCATTTTGGCATCAAACTCAGACCTGCAGATGGCATCAAAGTCTACAGGAAAAGTAGTATTTCAGGCACGCCCATTCCTTTGGTATTTTGCACTCCTTGGCATGCCTCCCCACCCCGTTGTCATTACCTTACTGTTCTTAGATTTATGAAAGCTCTTCTCAAACACACACCTCTACCGATTCACTGTAGACTCAAATTTAGTAGCTAACTCCCATTTTACAGCTCCTTCCTGAGCCAGGTACAGGAGTGCCATGTGTTAGATCACTCAAGCCCCGTCTGGATCTAGGCTCACAGATACCCTCAGACTTACGCATGCTATTAGATGTTGCAAGTGACCTGCTGAGGTGGCCTTAAAAAAAAAAAATCTAAGAGCTGCCACGCTAATTTAGACCAAATACATACCTAGGCCAGTATTATACCACTAGGTGCCAGAAATATGTTTAGAGATGAGTATACAAGTGTATCACTTTATATTAGGACAAACTTACATGACAGGGCTTCAGCAAACACAGGCTTGGAAAGTCAAACTGCATTAGCAGTAGTATACTTAAGAACTACTGATGGTTCTAGTGTCCAGTCTTATCCTTCTTAAACCCATCTATATTTGGCCTCTGCAACATATTGCAAAGCTACATTCTGCCATTTGTACTGTACAAGAAGAAGTATCTTTTTTTGCATTAAAGTCACTCTTTGGATACCATTGTTTTTTAATGAAAAAAGGCACATTATTCATTCTTCCCTTTCTACACCAGTAATGATTTTTCAGGCATGTCAAAATACCTTTACATATCTGAAAAGCACTAGTCATAAATGAAGCTGTCTAATACCCTCAATCACCTTTACTACCTCCTTCTTTGGGCAATTTCTAGTTCTACATCATCTTTTTTAAGATGGTAAGATGTGAACCATGTAACATGAGCACAAATATAAACCACAATTTACACAGAAGCACAATTTTATTTTAAAGTATTTTATAATTAGCTTTCAAACATTAAAATAGCCATTTAAAAAATCTGGTTTAAATAAAGTTGTCTTGGTATGTACCTTAGCTGCACTTAACTGGCATTCTTTTAATTACTTTCTACTTGTATTTTAATAACTTATGACTTTTTTTTTTCTAGGATTCAATTCTACTGTTTTGTTTCTACAGGTTACATGATCTCAAACTGCCCAACTGTCCCTCACCAAAGGTGGTAAGTAACCACTGGGTACTGAGACTCTGGCAGGAGAAAGGAGTAAAACCAGGTGCCTTAACACACTTCTGCGGTCCCACATAGCACAACAGAGCTGGCCCAGCCTGTGTAACTGCCCACTGCTCAGCAGGACAAATCCCAACCAAAGCCCAACCTTCTGAAGGTCCTGCAAAGGACTTCAGAGTTGTTTCTTTCCTAAGCACTCTGGGAGAGGGAGGAGTCACCCTGCTCTACTGACTGTACCTTCACTCTGGAAGATATAGCTCAACCGTGGATTTGCTCCCCTTACAGCAACCTTTCAGGCAACCAGTGACAGAAACAGCACTTCCATCATACCCATCTCCAGGCTCCATGCAACTACCCAAGAACCTCTTCTATAATGATTTTATACAAAATATATGTCTCAGTCTATGAAGAAGGAATAAGGTCACATACAGCTGAGCAACAACAGGAGGGCAGCAAGTGGGAGACAAGCACAACTACTAAACAGAGCAATTACTGGAGTGAGAGGGGAGACTAGAAGAAACAGATCAATGTGAAGAAAAAGAGAGATGTCCCAAGACAGAATTTTCTTTAGAACCATGAATATAAGAACAGTATCATTTTAGTACAGTTTGAAAATTAGTAAACAATTGATTTTAGTATCAGAATTTAAGGTACAGATATTGTACCTAGATAGCTCTGACCTCTATCGCTGCAACAAGAACAATAGAGATATTAAATTTTTTCCTCAGGGATAGGAAAATATAATTGAACTCTAACTATGGAATTCTCCCTTCCATTTTAGAAAACTGCAAACTAAGCATTGACAATAGCTCAAGGCAACTGAAGCCCTTGATTCTTTCAGTCTCCTACATTCAAATTATTGACTTTTAATCGACTAACTTCAGTTGAGGAAAAAACAGTAAGGCACCAATACTGTCAAGAAGTATTATTTCACCAGAGTCTATTCTGCGGTTTGCCTTTAGGCAACAAGTTCAAGGTAAGATTTCTTTAGCATTAACACTCAAAGAGACTTCCTAGCAGAGCACTACTTCATTATGCAAAACCTAGATATAAAAGTCAAAAGTCTGCCAGCTGCTTTGCTAGACAAAACCAGAATATATGGTATTTAGACCTACGCGCTGTTTTAATCATAGGATTTGCAAATGTGTAGGCTAAATTAAAAACAGTACACATATAATGCATAAAAAGTTACTACCTTTACAGAGGTTCACTTTGGAACTTGGTAATCACCTTTTTCAGCCAAAAAGCTTGTTCATAATGTCTTCTATTAAATACAAAAACTTTTTCTATGGTTATCTTGGGCTCAAACAGATACAGACTGCTGCAATTCTGCCCTGTAACATGCACTTTATTACACTGTGCTTATCTTTCCAGCAATTTCTCCATATACCTTCTGCATATCGTCAGAGATCCATTCAAACACAATACTTCCCAAAAAGCAGAGCTGATCCTAAATGGTGTATTGCTGGGGTGGAAAGCGGGGCACAGGAGGAAGACTGTTACCAAACCTCTGCCAAATTTAAATAGCACTATCCCTCTTACAATGTGCTATAACTTTTAATCTGTTAAAAGTGAAAAATGGGAAAACAAGGGTAAGGGTCTTAAAAAAAAAAAAAGTTGATAGGAAAACCAGGAAAAGGCTGAGACCAACAGTATTTTAAAAATATGAATATTGGGAATTGTAAAGACAGCTGGAAAGACAATCTTTTGTTCCTTCAAATATTAATAAAAGATTTTCTTTAATTCTTTTTTCTTTTAAAAACAGCCTAGCAAAATGGGGCCCATTCCCAAAGTACCCATAGGCAATTAGAACAGAATTAGTTACTGATTATTAAAATACAGGCTAGATTATGACGGTAAGAGTTGGGCAGAATTACAGTAGGAGTAATCAGTAAGAAAACAGAACGATTATGAATACAACTGCTATATAGTTATGTTTTCATTTTTAACAGTCCTATCCCTTTCTTCTGCAGAGAACTGAGGTCACTTCATTTGCTTTCATTAGATATTGACATAACTTTGGGTACTATCCTTCTGAATCTTTCCCAGTCCTCCTCTTTAAAAGCCTTTAAAAAAAATCAACATTAGCTTCTCTGACATTCTTCAGTAAATCATCCCAAGAACAAAAACAAAGAACCAAACAAAAAAAACCCACACCAAACAAATAAACAACCAGCAACCTTGCACACATTACAATTGAGGGGCAGATATAAGACTACCTCAGACTGTGAGAGTTCATGGTCATTCTTATATAGGAAGCCCAAGAGGCTCCTGTAGCCTTTGATCAGTGACAAGAATCCATTCAGCAAATACCCATGGGCACAGCAACTACCTAACAGATGCTGCTTTTAAGAAAAACAATTTAGTTGTCACAATACAAAATTATTATTTTGTCTAAGCGTAACACACACACACTTGAGGAAGCACTGAAACACTTTTGTAGTTTCCTGGACACTAACTTTCTAGTCTTCGTCATCCATACAGAGACCCAGGCTTTCTTCAAACAAGGATTAAAATAATTTTTAACTTCTTTATACATTATTATGTATAAATATGCGTATGTATATATGTTTGTGTGCATAGTAGCAAATCTAGTAGCATTTTCACATGGAAGACAGGAAAAGGAAGCTAGATAAGGCTTCCTATCTAAAGCTCATTGTCCTAAACAGTCACAGCCAGAGACCAAATAAAAACGGTTTTCAGTAGAGCTATAGATTTACTCTTTTATTACAGACATTAGGAAGACAAACAGATCAGCAATCAATGAATCCACTCAAAGTACAGGTATGCTTACAAGAAGCATGTGCAGTTTCCACTACTGCCCTACAGTTCACTAGTTAACGTAGTTCACCTTTGCCACTGAGCTTTCTCAGTGAAAAGAAGATGAGCCTTAAAGATTGCAATCTTGAAAAACATGAAAAGAATTTAAATGTAAAATCCTTGTCTCTTAAGAGTAAATTAATAAAGCAAATGTCTTGAGTCCTCAACAGGACTAGCAGCTGTCCTCTAAATGAGGAAATGGAGAAAGTTTAATCCTATAAAATGTTCTGATATGTTCTCATTGTCCCACATTTCTATTTCCTTAATGGAATTTCTAGCTTAACTAGACACATTTATTTCTACAACACTTACTACTCCAGAAAATGCTTGAGATTGACCACAAATTTTATCTGAGAAGATTCATGCTGTAAGGCAGCAATCAAACAGTTGAATATTTAGCATAGCCATGAGAACAGGCTTCTCTCCAGGTTTTACTTTTGCCCTATGTCTGTGGCCATCAAAAAGCATTGTGTGCATGCTTTCCAATCTTTTTTTCACACACACTAAATCATTGAAATGGTCACAATGCATGTTTAGGACACCATTAAGAAGCCAAGTAGTAAAGGAATTCTCTCTTTCATGTTAGTATGTGGGAATTCAGTGAAGATGTCCAAAACTAAAAATAATTTGATTTGGTCCGGTCTTTATCAAACCAAATTACATTTGTTATACAACCTGCCATTCTTATTTATTCAGTAAAGATTGCGATATACATCTTCAAATTGTAGTTTAAAAAAAAAAAAGTCGATAGCTTCTACAGTCTGTCATCATCTTGAGAACAAAAGGAAGAAAGAGATGTTTATATTTCAAAATCCATGTCCAGGCCTTGTCCACAAAGTTTATTACCATCCTACTCTGTAGTTACAGTAAATAAAAGAGTTAAAAAAATAAAAATGCACTGCAGAACAGGTGGCCCGATCATCATGAACATTACACGTCACATATCGTGGCCTGAGACTACTAGTGGTCAAAAAGAAGCCCATTTCACATATTTCACATATACACCCTTCTACGCTCTCACCCTTGCAAAAAGCTAACGAAAAAGCTTGAGGAAAGTTCGCAAAACTCCTGCAAGCAAAAAATAACTGAAGCTAATGAAAGTCACTGTAACACCATGCAAGATGGGTATTTTTATTCTCAAAGTGTTACTGAAAGAGGCTGAAAAACACTGTGCTACAGAAACACTGACAAACAAAAGCAGTTAATGATTTTCAGACATTTAAGATTCCACAGTAATGTCTCATATCCAAAACCTTGATAGCTGAACAATACCTCTGGGTCCAAGAAGTTAGTCGGCTGGAAGTGCACAGCACAGAAATCTGTCACCTGTGTTATCTAACATACATACCCTTCACCACTATAAAGCAGTATCACATGGTCTCTATCACCTGTTCTAAAGTATTGCTTAAAGACAAAACCAAAAGACATACTCTACAAGAAAACTGAATTTTGAGAAGTCCATCTTGATATCTGGATTTACGCATTTGTATTGAAATATTCAACATACTTAATCCTCTCTCCATACAGCCACACATCATCATCAGCTTTTTTTTTTTTTTTTTTTTTTTTTTTTTTTAACATACAAAACTCTATCCTTTAATTTTGGATAAAAATTTATAGTAAGTGTGTTAAAGATGACAAAACTCTGATCGAGTATTCACTTGCTTTTTGTCATATTTGCTTAGGAATAAAGTCAAGCAAAATAAAAATATCCAAGGTAGAAGTTTGTTCCAGTTGGAGCCAACACTAATCTAAATATAAAGAAGAGCCTACCATTCTACTGAATGCAAAAGGTAGACACACCTGAGGCCATCTTTTATAACTGGGTTCTGTTAGTGTTAAGTAAAGGACAGTAAATAGGCTTGTCTACTTGTAAGCAAGTTTATCTCTGAACACCGACTTGGGCATCTGTTGAGAAAGCTATTTCACAGACATCTCTCAATGCAGATCTCCATTTTAAGAAGAAATAATTCACGGAGGACCTGAATTAACTATTTTGATTAATCACTTGTCCAGCTCAAAAAACCCACATAAGCAGTTTATACACACTGCATGCAAGTTCATCTGTTATAACCAAAATCAAGTGCTAACTGTTATCTTAAAATAGTGAGAAATTACTCTTTTTCAATAGCCTGGATGATTGAATTCAAAGTAAGGCCATACCCAAGTAGATATTATTATTACAGGCAAATTTGGATATAGTCTTGATTCAAGACAAAGTGCTTTCTCTTCAAAACATGAGACGCTTCACTTCTACTTTATATTTTTCCACCCTATTACATAAAAAATATAGATTCACCTCCACCAGTTCTCATCATTGACTTAAGGGGTCAACACCGAGCAGTTACACGACCAATCTCGCAGCCTTCTATGGCAATTAATGTCATAACAGACAAAAAGCTATTCAGCGTTAAAGAACACTGTAATTTTTTTTCTTCTTCTTGTGTCATCATCTTAATCCTCTTCAAACAAAAGCCTGCAAGTAAGATACAATGCAATGTAACTCCCCTAGCCAATTCTAGAAGAGGAATCCTGCAGTTCCTTTGAAGCATTGTTACCAGCAACAATGGAAGTTGCTCTATAAAGCTATTACCCAGCAGAGAAGAGTCTTCCTAAGAACCACAGTTAAAAACAAACAAACAAAAAAAACCTCCCCAGCTTTGGATTCAAAACCAAGTCACAATTTTCACATATTGAACAAGACCACTATAGGGAACTTATGGTATAGAATTTCCAGCCCTCAAATCAACATTTTCATTTGCAGCTACTGTGCATTTGATGTGCATCACAGATACTGTACAGCTCTAACACACTAGTATATGCTGTAGCAGTTGAATTTAAAGCAAGGCTAGGAACAGGACAAAAGATACTTTTGTTGAGACTGCCTTCTGAAATAGTGTCCGATGCTGGCTTTACTTTGGGGGCCTATTTAGCCATACACAAGGAGACTTAAAAACTTTCATAAAGAAGCGTAAAACAGAGTAGGAGGTCTCCATAGCATAGAAGTGGTTTCAAGAGAAAAGAAAACACACATAGCAGAAAAGAAATGCCAGCTCTGTTGTCTGCCACAGCAAAACCACTGTTTCCCGAGGCAACTGTACAGATTGGGCCACTGCATCTGGAAACGCCGACTCAGTATGGCAAACGGCCAGCTACTGACTGTGCACCCTGACTTAACAGTAGCCAGTTTCTTCAGCAAACATGAAAAGAGTACCAATTCTGCACTTACTAAGTATCTGTGAAAGCAAACTTTTGACAAACTCATTCAGCAAGACATCCTGAGGCAGCCCTGCTAAGAGGTGTATTAAACGCTGTATCATCTAAGCAGACAAAAGTTTATTAATAACCCTGTAGTTAAGACTCAACGGAAAGCTACAAAAACAATTCTGAACCTAGAGTTACAATAAAAATTAACCTATTTCTGTTTCAAAGTGGCAAAAGAGATCTATGTAATGTTACAAACGGACTTTCCAAAAGGTTTTTGGAAACAAGGGTACCAATCCAATTAGGCCACTTATCTTGCACATAAAATTTGTTTCCACTGTAATAACTCCAAATTCACACAACTGAAAGTGTAATACAACTTTCATACAATGCTGGAGGAAATAGCAGTAGCAGAACAGGATGTGAACAAAATCTAGCTGTCAAAGCCTGACAACCACTATACCAGCATTTCATCCTATATTATCTTTACCCATCTCAAAGGGGGGGAAAAAAGCCTATTCATCATAACTAAAGAAAACTTCTAGGGTCAGGGATGTATTAATACATTTCTTTCTATAGAAATCAGGAAGAAAAAGACCTTGCCCCTTGAATCATTTACCATAGCACACAGCAATATCTTTACCCCATCACATATATATCCATCCATCCATCCACCATACCCTGCCTCCCAGTTATAAAGACTGGCCAAGTAACAGGAGAACCTGATGAAGACATCAGGACATGTGTTTCGCTGTCAGAACAAAGCAGGTAGACTGGATCTCCAAGCAACAGAAATAAAGATAAAAGTGTATTAGTGACTTAACGAGTCACCAGTAAAGTCTCACTGAACAAAACAGGGTAGAAGTTAGTGAGAGAAGTACATAATCCTACAAGGAGAAAAAAAAAAATACGGAGGAGTCCAATGCCACATTATTCTAGGAAATAGTTAAAGTGGGAACACTAGAGACAGGAGAATGTTCCTACATGGTTCAGTGAAAACAGGTATCATGAGAACGAGAAAAGATGAACCGGACAGTGACAAGAACACGAAGGGTTAGCAGAAGACAGGGGGATAAAACCAGACTATAACTTCTGTCCATTTCTGTAAGACCAACGGAGATTTAAACAACAAAAAAAATAAATACTGGTATCAGCGTTGCTGGCAGACGCATCTGGGAACAGGAAATAATCTGACGGTACCGAGCGGGAGGCAGAGAGCAGGATGGGTATATCAGGCTGTTAGCAGGATAAGAAAAAGATGGGACAATGCTGCCAGAAAGAAGTCTCGGAACAGAAAGCACAAGGAGAGAAAGAAGACCATGAAGATGTGAGAACTGGAGGGCGATTCAAAAAGGACACGAGGGCTGTGCAGATCCCCGATAAAGAGGGGTTTCTCAGAGAGGCGCACCGCTGCCATCCCCAGCGCGGGTTTCCACAGGGGAGGACGGCCGGCCCGTGCAGCACCGGCGGGCCCTGCCCGAAGGGGGCTGAGCCCGGGGCCGGTCCCCGGGGGCACGTGGCGACACCCCCCGTGGGAGGGCCCGGCCCGGCGCGGGCGAGGGGGGTTGTGCTCTGCCGGGGGAGCTGCCGTCTGTCCCGGCGGCGGCGGCGGCGGGAGCGAGGGAGTTCCCCCGTGAAAGCAGGCGGTGGGGCCGGGACAGCGCGGGGGCAGAGGGGCCGGGCCGCGGGACTGCCCCGACAGACGTTACGGGGCGGCGTGAGGAAAGCGTGAGGGAAGGACAGACAAGGAAGCTGTCCCGGGGGCAGGGAGGCTCCGTCCCGGCGGGTCGGGGGTCCCCATACTCACTTTTTGTGGGGCGGCGGGTGCTTGTCCCTCCTGCCGGCCGCCGCGGACTGCTTGNGGGGGAGCGCACCTGAGGCGGGAAGCGGCCTTTCGGCGCCCCGGCCCAGCGCCTCAGCGCCCGGTTATACAGCTGGCGGAGGGGCAGCTTTGGCCTCTGACCAGCCGCTGCCCCTTCCGCGGGCCCGCATCTGCTGCGTGGCTGCCGCCGAGGTGGGCTTTGTCAGGGCGTCGAACCAACTGGAAATTAATTTCGCCAGATTTTGGGTTACGGTCGGAGAAGTGATCTGCCCTGTTGCTGTGTCGTGCTGGGAGCTGTGGCAGGAGAAAGAGGAGAGAGGCGGCGGTCTGCCTCCTTGGCAGCAGCCGGGGCAAGAGCAGCTTTAGCTTGTCCCGAGACCTGTGTGGGGTTAGATGCCAGAAACAATTAACCTCATGACACAAATCCGGGGAAATGAGATTTCCTTAATTCTGATTCTCACGAAGTGACTTGATTGTGGTGATGGACAACTCTTGGCAATTGTTTTTTTCCTGCAGACGATGTCTTGTTGCCCGCGATACCAGGCAATACTCAGATTTGGCATAGTAATGACCTGCTGAAAACTGTCAGTCACTTCTTACTTGTGCTGCCCATAGCATGGCTCAATTTTTTACAGTGTTATGACTGAAATTTTGTGTCATCTATAACTTAGGCCCGGTGCAGAAGATGATCCGGGTCATATCAAAAACTCCAGTATGAGTGTGAGAGTTGTCTGGCTTATCTTCACATGGGACTGGAGTTCAAAAGCATAGTAACGGAAAGATAATGGGGCAGTCATTAAATTTTGAGGCAGAACTGCCTCTGTAAATGGCAAGACAAAGAATCCATAAGGATGAAGATTTAAAAGCAGCTGCAGTCAAAGTATTATGAGAGTGAAGGGAACAAGCAGTAATCACTGGTCTTGAGTAATTGGATCATTGAGGTTTCAACTAGACGGAAAATTGAATTCCTGCTTATGGTTAGTTCAGCTTAGGAGCGGGAGAGGAACAGAAAGGTAAATCTAGACAAGTCAAAGAGGAGGTACCACAATGTATAATACTTTTTTGTCTGACTAGAGAGCCTGGTGAACAGAAAACAATGGGACCATGAAGTTCCTAAACTATCGCTCTCATGAGGCACCGCAGCTGCGTTTCTAAATCGAAATATTTTCTGTATCCCATCCTCCATCATACAAGAACACAGGAAAAAACATTTCCAGTATAAACTACTACTCAGGTAAGGTGCAATGTTGGTATGTTACATCTCCCTTGTTGTAGTTAGTCTTTTAGCGATAGCTCAGTGTGATAGGTCACGCAACAGAATGCTGTACTGAAATTTTGAAGGCTTTCTGCTGAGAAAGTTTAAATGCATTAAAATTAATAATAGTTGAATGTTAAAAAGCAGCTTACATATTTACCCTTTGTTTCCAGGCTAATTTTAACTTCATTGATTAAACTGTGCTCTTGCATGAATAGTTGTGCCTGTTACAGAGAATGGCAGAGACAAGCAGCTGATGGTGGAGAAAACGGTGAGACTGTTTTTTTCTTTGTCTGGGCAGCGCTGGCTTCAAGTTACCTTGTAGCAATGACTACAGACCAGAAACCATATCAGGATCTCAATCATCTTTTTAGCTATTCATGTGCAATTCTATTTACTTCAACAGGAGTTTTATATGTAGAACTGATTGGACAATTGGGTCTTAGATAAGTACAGTGAGCTTTGCTTACATCAACAGGATTATAAATTCACCAAATCTGGAGTCGGGAAGGAATTTCCCTCACAAGCATACTGTCAGCAACATAATCAGGGTGAAAGAACAATCTGCTAGTGCACAGAGAAGGAATTATGTTAGTACCAGGTGGGTGTATACTACACAGTCAATTTCTTTCAGTTCTAATGGACACATATTTGGAGACTGTATACTTCCTGGGTTTTGTTGTTTTCATCCCTGTGTGTCCATCCCCCTGAAGTGCTACTCAGAGGATGCTCACAGCCTTCAGTACTTAAAGGGAGCTTATAAGAAAGATGGAGTCAGATTTTTTGGCAGGGCCTGTTGCAACAGGACAAGGAGTAATGGTTTTAAACTAAAAGAAGGTAGATTTAGACTAGATATAATGAAAACAATTTTTACAATGAAGGTGGTGAAACACTGGAACAGATTGCCCAGAGAGGTGATACATGCCCTATCCCTGGAAACATTCAAGGTGAGGTTGGTGGGGGCTCTGAGTAACCTGATCTAGTTGAAGATGTCCCTGCTCATTGCAGGGGGGTTGGACTAGATGACCTTTAAAGGTCCCTTCCAACCCAAACTATTTTATGATTCTAAGTGCAAAAAAATCACTGAGACTCTGTATGTATATATAGAGGATTACCATATGCAATTAACTAACTGGAGAGTTAAATTAAGGTCAGTAGAGGCTAGACATATTTCAGAACAGAAAAAAAAATTATGACCTTATTTCACAGACTGTTGAGAGTGTAACCCCCTTCCTGAGAACACAAAATGTAAGCAAAAATTCAAAAAGTTACAGCAATAATTCAAGGTATGTGGTTGTTAAGAATGGAACTACCCTGGATTATGTTTATTTGAATTCACTCATTTCAGTGAAATTCTTCATCCTAATTTCAATATATGTTTTATTGTGTGCAACTTCACTTTTTCAAAAATAAATGAGTCAAGAGAGAAGACAGACTAAATAGCAAAAGAAGACATTTATAAAATCAGTATACAACATAAATAAAGAACGGTGGGCTGGGTCAAAATGTATCTGTTTCTGGCTGCCTCTCTGAACATAACATGGGAACAGGTGTCTGTTTTATTACAAGGATTACCATAGAGCTCATTCACTCTGGGGAAGGGCGCTATAAGATTTAGGTGATATGACCTACGCAGAAAGGAGCGTCAACAGCAGATTTAGGTGATCTTAGGTGCAAACATTAGGGGAGAAGGAGAAAATATCAAATTGTGGAATGATATTTTTACCTGTTTATAATATAGTTTTGACCAGTCACCTGACACCCCACAGATGTGTGGTTTGTTTCCTTTTCACCTAGCTTTGAAATATCCCACTTACACAAGAAAACATTAACCTTTCAGATGTGAATGGAATACATTTGTACAGAATAAAAAGTTCCCTAGCAGCAATCCTGTAAACATGATATTGTCATCTTTCTGAGAATAATTCAAAATTCTTCCTTCAGCAGAAGGATGCTAGAAGCTTTTGCCCTGATATCCGTACCAGTTCCTTTCAGCACTGCTTTTCCCACTGTGTGGTAGCATGCTCTTGAACTGCACTTTCTTAGAAATCACAGTATGAGGCAACTTCATGCTGCTCTTGCACAGAATGGAATAAACAAGAAGTAACACATAAGGCAGAGGAAGAAAAAAACCCCGATGGGTGGTGGAAAAAGGAAAAAGAACAATGTAGTGAAAGGAAATTCCCAATTAAAGGAGAGTTCTCATTAATATGCAAGTCCAGCCTTCTCATCCTCTCGCCTTGCATGGTTGTCTCTTGTTCCTTCAGTTCCCACCCCCATTCCACATTTCTTTAAGTATGATACACTTGTGTAGGCATACAAACAATGAGTCTGTCCTCTTGTTCACTTAAAGAATTTTCTGGCTACCAATGTGCTTTTTTTCCCCCTCTAGTATGTAAACAAAACAAAGAGGACAATTCTTAGCTTGGTTTTGAGCAACACAGACAACAAACTTACAGATAGGAAGTATTAAGCAACAGTAACTTGTAAGCTGGGTTTGCTTTTAAAGTCAGGAGGACTGTTAGCTCATCACTGCTTGAGTATAACCAGTTAACGTTAATATGAGCAATGCACATGTTAAACAAGAAAAGTAAGCTTATTATCTCAGTAGTGTAATTGGAGAAAAAATAGCAGGAAGCATGAGTTGGGATTTCCAGGAAAAACAGGAGGTCAGAAATTCCTGAATTTAGACTCCTGGCTCATTCAGTGATTCATTGTGCTCTCCCTAAAGCAAATTACATGACTCACCTGACTCATTTTCTTCATCTATAAAATGGTACAGTGTATGCCAGCTGCAGAGAGTTAACATTGGTAGAGAATTCTTGTTTATCAAATAACTTAGGATTGCTAATAAAAGAAGAAAGATAAAAAGGACAAAGCAGACCAGTTTAACACCCATTTGACATGAAATTAAAGACTTACCTGTGCCCAGAAATAGCTGCATCAACCCAGATAAGTATTGCACATAGTGTAAAATAGGGCATGAACTAGCATGACTTAATTCAGATCTGAAAGAGGATTAAACCAGACTGTGGCAATATTTTAATGATAATATTTATTCTAGTGTTGAAGTACCCAGATTTCCAGAATGTCTCGTTCTAGCTTCCCCCATTACTTCCAGCCTGCTCCCAAGCACCCCTTCCGTTAAACTTCCTCCAGTTTCCTGGGTCCTTGTCTTAAATGTCTTCATTAGCCCCCTCCCCTTCTGGTTACCAGCTCTTTATCCATCTTGCCCTCCTCATTTCAACCTCCCTCATCTCCTTGTTCTAATCTGTTGCCTTTTTTTTTTTCTGTTTGAATTGGATGGTTTCTTCCTTCATGCTTGATTAAAGGTCAGCAAGGGAAGAGAGGATCACTGAAAGATTAGTGACTGCTCTCAGTTTCCTGATCAAACACAACACAAGCAATTATAGGGAAAGTTCTTCAGCACTGATAACACAACACAAGCAATTACAGTGAAAGTTTTTCAGCAGTGATGGTTTGGACTCATTCCTACTATTTCTCTCTGAATGGTAGCTATGCAGTCTGTTCATGCATGTGAGAGATTTATCTGATAAGTGAGCAGGGAGTATTTTGAGACTTAATTATTAAACTCTCACATGTCTCTATCCATCCTGTGCAAAATGCTGTTTTACGAAGTCTCATAATTTGGCCAAATTTGCGAAGATTTTCATAGGGATTGCAAAAGCACATCTTTGATATTAAGGCCTCTTTCTATAAAATCTCAGCTTCCTACTCGAAGGTAGGGATTGACAACCAGTGAGATGAGAATCCAATTAGAAATCAGATGCAAGGCTTACCTAGTTTCCTTTTCTCTTGGTTTGGACAATAGTCACAATGAAAACAACAAGGGACAAACTGTAAGCTCAAGCTTGATATAAGAGGAAGCAATTGACTTATTTTCTCTTGAATAAAGCCTCTTTCTTCTCCACAACCTCCCCTGTACTTTTACTTGATACAGGATGTTTTCACAGCCTTCAGAAAAATCAGACACCAGGTGACTAGTAGGATGATGCCATGTTATGTCAGTAGTGCCCCAGATGTCCTTTCTTCACACATCCTTCAATGTGACATCGCTACAACAGTCTCACCAACACCTTTCTGGGAAATTAACAGCCGTTACCCTGCTGCGGCTCAGTACAGACCAGTGTTCCTTTACAAACTTCCAGGTTACAATGCATTCTGAAATAAACTTCTGTTAGTGGAATGGCCCCTAAAGAAGCACTGGCCAAACTGGTTTGTCTGGGTACAGTTAGAGAACTTCATCTTGACAGCAGAGTAAGCTTGTCCTGCTCTGTAGGAAGCAACCAGTTGGTAAACAATGGCTCAGTTACACAGGCAACATGTATTAGCAACTACAGTTATCAGTACACTGTTGTTTACCATTAAGGCACAGAACAGTACCACTATTGCTTAATTAGTCTTGACTACAGACTGGAGCCAAGGAACTACTGTGCTAGAGGGCCATTTCCAAGAAGTGTCTCAGAATTACTTTAATATGATCAAAACAACATTCTTTAAAAAATATGAGTTATTTCATTACACAGCATGGGATATTTCATCCCATATGATTAAAATTTTACAAAGTTAACAGTAACTGGATCTTACAAAGTGAAATGTCAGCCAGCTTCAATAGTCATAGGCATTACCAGCCTGGTTCATTACACGTCTGAACTAGCCATTCAATTTCATTCTATCTGGATATGTCTACACCATATCTATACCATGTAAAACAGCAAAATTAACTTTTTAAAAGCAGAAAATGTTACAGCTAATTGTTAAAATAAAAGCAGAACTGGCTTGGCTTGTTAGCCAACCAGTATTTCTTTCCTGCCTTCAGAAAGAACGCTCTTAAATGAACTTTGTTACTTTCAAAGAACTGAATAAAGACTGATTATCCACCTCTAGGCACCTGAAATTCCCTGTGCTCCTACTATAAGATGCATAACATCAAACAACAGTGAAAATATTATAAACAGTCAGCTATGTTCATTCAAAGCACAGAGAATCAATCCATTGCAGTTTGGCCTTGTGCATTGTTTCTTAGAAATTAATTCAGCGCCCTTTATTTTTCAGGTTTGATTTAATCATGTTTTACACCCGCTTTGCCATTCATTGTAGTAACACAAATGACTGGTAAGAAATATACACATGCTTTTTCCTTCAGAGCTGCAAAATATTGTAATAATCACTAAGAATGTAAATATTGTCACCAAAGAGTATGTCTTCATTGCAGTATTTACTCAACCCAAGCCTTTAAAATCACTACACTATAAAACTGCACTCACACAACATGCCCATCTACTTACAGTAACTTCTAAGTATCAGGATTTTTACCCACCTTCCAGAGCACTGAGTACTTTACTAGCTGGGCTGCCCTGATACAGAGAGGGATTAAGCTCAAAACTAAAGGATTATGGTTATTTCAGTGCCTACTGAGGAAGAAATCTAGTGTAGGACAATGATTTTTTCTTTGTCCAGATACCTGACTTTAACCTGTTTTGAAAATAAGGGCTTTTATTCCCTTCAAACACTAGTTACAATAGGCATGTAAGTCCATTTCCTAAAATCTCCTCCTCTGTCCTAACTAACTTATGCATTATTCTTAAAGTAAGAACACAATTGCAGAAAACAGCAGAAAAAGCAGAATGGCAAGAAACAATTGCAAAATGTTAACAGAATGCACATCTGATTAGCTGATGGTAGGATACATCCAAATGTATTTGTTTACCAATATATTTGGTGCTATTTGCATTCAATGGAACAATACACTACCATTTCTGAATGCACCGTACCATTTCTATGGGGACAGAAGCAAGAAATGATACTGTGAACTCAATACACTGCTAAACCCAGCACATACACTCTTATGGCTCTTATCACTGAAAATGCAGAAGAACAGAGTGTGCCTTTTATGTCTCTTCCTTTGAATTGTAGTTGAAATCCATGTGGAAATGTGATGTTGATGGGTTTGTCCACATACTGATTTATCTAACACTGTTCTGGTTAGAGCATCTTTGTCTACCCTGTTCAGAACTTTATTCAAAGTTCTCTGTCTCTTCTTTCTTTCCCCCAAATAATACATAGTTCAAGATCAAGAATTCTGTTACAAACTAAAGTACCATATAAAACAGTACTGGGAATTTACCTGCAAATAAGAAAAATATGCAAAACTGTTATTTGCAGTGAGATTAACAGTAATCTCAATTGTAATGGAAATCTGCATTGCCAGCATGCTATTCTCCTTTTCTCTGTAGCCAGCCTGGTCAAGTACATCTGTCCAGGTGGTCTTCCATTTCAGGCGTTTATGGTTAGCTATTACCCTTTAAAATCTCAAATTGCTTAGACAGCTGAAGAACCTGACGATGTGAAGTATGTGTCCCCTGTATACCACATACAGCCTGATAAAGACGTGGGGGGCTGCAGCTTATTGGACATGAGGGGAAAGAGAAACTCAAGAAACTATACTTGATTTTGTAACTTGTGTATTCTAACTTTCCAGTTGTTCTCTAAATTATTGGCAACCACTTTTTCCTTCTTTCCAGCTCCTCTTTCAGTAGAACTCAAGATGCACATTAGCCCTGTGTCCATGGCTTATTTGCAGCAGGTTATCCTTGAATCTTTGCTGCTTTGGTTTTTGTTTTGTTTTGTTTTGTTTTTTTTTAATCTTTGCTGGATCGGGATCCTTTTCACCAAATATGTGTCTGATTTTGCCCACAGAGAGAAGAAAAGGAAAAAAAGGATCACCCTGTAACATTTTGTATCATACTAAGCCTTAAATTAATATTTTATGTGCCTACTGTGCTTTCATTTCATCTCTCTCTTCTGTTGAGAAACAGTTATATCCCATGCTGCCAGTCTACAGAGCCTATAGTATTTCATATTAATGCATTCTTACACAGAATTTTTGATGGTTAGGAGGCCCTTGCTGGGGGCCTGGGACTGTCAGATAAAAGGGGTGTTTACCAGTTACGGTTTCAAACAGCAGTGCCATGAGAATAGATTAATCAGTTGGAGGTCCCAGACTGGAAGAAGAAACAATTTTTCTCGGCATCTGGTAGAAGACTATTATAATCTGGTGACTGATTAGCAAACCACTGAACGGAGAGAGCCAATAAACTGTAGAACAGATAGAGGAAGTTAGCTCTCTCCAGCAATTACACTGACCACTGTGATTTTCTCGTATTTCACTCATTTGTAAGACTCATCAAGCAGGAACAGGGAAAATATACAGTTGAACATTAAAAGGATACTGAATTGGGATGCCAAGGCTAGCTAAAAATAAATCTGATTCTTATCTTTTTGGCTGGAAAGCACGTTGTGAACTAAAAGTGACAGGAGACCAAACATTGCAAGCACAAAATTATGTCTTCACTTAATACTGAAGTGGGACTTGCCATGGACACTCCCTGGAACTGTGCTTTAATGCTAGTACCTGTATAACACTCACAGAATTCAGTAGGTACAGATGAAAAGGTAGGCACTTGGTTCTTGCTATGCCTCTAATCCCAGCTTTGAATAAGTTTAATAGTTACCAGTTAAACCATCACTAGAGTAAATCGTTAATTGCATTGGTAAATTTTCCTCAGTTGGAATCTATATTGGATGGTATGTGCACATAACCACTAGAGGCTCAAGGAGTAAAAGGAGACAGGGGACTGATGCAATTCCTGTCCTTGACCAAAGGAAGGGTCATACTATGCTGTCTGCTGTCACCCACACTATTACCTGCATAGGTTATACTGCGGTAATTTCTTTCCATAACAAAGAACAGACCGTTTACCTGATGGCTCTGTCATCAGTTCTGTTTCTACATGAGTCTGTCCTTTGATAAATCCCTGGTCTCTGTCCATTTGGTGGTTTTTGAGGTCTGCTCCATATCTAGGTTACCACTTCACTACGTCTACAGCAGGAATTTCCCACAGTACAGTCCTTTCTGCCCCGATCTAAAATCTGAGACAAACTGTTCTGCCTCAAAAGCTGTCCAGTGTGATTGTGCCAGTAGATGCATTTGAGGCTTTTAATTTTCCTTTTCTGGCATTGAATTACTCCCTGCTTGATCCTTTCCTTCTCAAACTTACAAAAAATAATCGTCTGTTAAGAGTGTGCCACCCAGAATTATCTTCTTTTCTATGCTCACCCCAGAGGACTAGTAGAAGGTTGTGCAAGTCTCCAGCTAGCTCGCAGCATGCTGGAACACAGCTGTCCCGGAGAGTCTCTTTTTGCATTTCTTGATTGAAATAGCTGTACAGAATGGAGAAAGTTATGTGAAAACAGGGACTTAAACTGCTGTATGGTCCTCACTCAGGAGATAAATGGAAAATCAGTAAGTAAACGAAAATAGAAGTTGTACTGAATTGTGCAGGCTCACAGAATAGTATCACAGTGCACATGCCATATTTCACGTTCACACCACAAAACAGGTAGGATGGTTACCAAGTAAGCAAAACATGACTTTAATTTATCCCCTTAGCTATGCAGATGAGACTAGAATCAGAGGACTTCAAGAACATTTCCTAATATGACTTTTTCAGGAAGAGATCACAAGGTATAAAAGTACAAGCCATGTTTCCTCTCCTGTCCTATGTTTGGACATCAGTGGCCTTGTGTAACTCTTAACTTTTCCTCTCTCTGAGAAGAAATAGTTCAGCTTTTCATCATAGCCTAGTAATTTTACTTTTTTGTTGTCAGGATCAAACATGCCTTCCTGAAATTTTTTTAAACACCCACTGCAGACAAAGATACAGGTGGAACTTGCATAAGCAGGTCTGTGTTAACTCTAAATGAGCCAGCTTAGGTACTATAGCAGCAGCCTGTTATTGGTGACCCGTGGTTACTCCACTAAATTACTGAATTAATGAATTAGTAACTTAGAAAATGAGCAGGCTAGACTGCTGGATAAATGCAAGCTAACTAGTTAAAGTTAGCTTCAATTTGTTAACACAAGCTGTAGTTACACAGGATCTGCAGAGCTGAGAACTATTTCTGTGATCTCAGACCCTAAATTACAGTCTGTCATGTAGCAATACATTGCAGTCACATTGGCCAGTAGATCGGAGTCGATCTGAAATTTAGGACCTGGAATCTCCAGCTATTTCTCAGCCTTACATTGAAATTAAGTCCAGCCACACTTGACTTTCTTCACCACCTGGTTTTGATGGGTGGAATAAGAATTAGGCATGAGGCCAGAAAGCAGCTGTACCACACTCTGGTCTGGTCTCCAGTCTGGATGAACTAAGGGACCAGGGTTGGGGTATATTGTGCAGCACAACACTTCTGCAGTTTAGACAGGACTTGAGAAAGTTGAGACCATTTTAAATTAATAATGAGTTTGTTGAATAGTGTGTGCGTAAAAATTCTTTTTTTCTGAATTTAATCACTGCTTAATCATGCCTTGCCAGCAGACAGTAAAAGAGCGTAGGTATTTCAGATTCTTTCCCTGTTTTTCTTAAAAGTAGCATACCATTAATTTCCTGTTTCTTAAGGGTTACTTTTGTGGGGGCTTTCTAGGCTTGACCTCTGGCTAAAGGAAGAATCCCTATTTGTATATAGCAACAATTCACCCCATATATTTAAGCACTTAGAATTTTAAAACATCTCTATTTTTACTACATTCATCCTTCAAGGAAGGTTTAATTTCATGAATGAGGTCATGGTACCCTAAGTCTCAACTTCTGTTTGCAATGTCTGAAAACTGCAAAACAGCTATCTCAAAAGTTTCACGTTTGTTATCATGCTGCATGTCTGTTTGTTTTCTAAGCAATAAAACAAAGACATCTATTAATGAAGACAAGACACGCAGTTAACCACATAGTTTTTTATTCAAGCAGTATTTAATTACATTGGAAAATCATCCTTTTGTAGGGCCAAAGGTGTTGAATGTAAACAGAAATATATGTCAAATTGCATAAGTACTACAGGTCACAACACAGTCATTTTAAAATGCCAAGAAATGCTAGCACCAGAACATTTGCTAGTTAGGTTCTTAAAGTTTTAACTCTGAATAACTTTTACATCTCATAACTTATTTTAACCTCTTTCTAAATGATAATCTTCAGCTTTTTTTTTCTGAAGTGGAAAATTATTTATTTGTACTGAGTGCAAGCAATCTAATACTCTAAACTAATTAAAGTATCTAAGACAATCATCCCAAAAGCTACTTTAATTGTATTTTACTCCTGTTTTAATTTTTTTAATAGGATTTGTATTAATATTTTCTTAGCATATTTTCTAAGAAAACAAGGTTTATATGAAGGGTTGGTCCCCATCTGATATTTTTTTAATTCGTTGTCCAATTTCAAATTAAGCTGGCAGAAGGTTAAAAGGTCTCAAAGTTACTATGAGAATACTAAGGACAGACACTATTAACGTCTCCATTGACAGCAAGGGAAGGAGAACTCAGGAGCCTTCTACCCTCTTTGGCAGGAGTTGCTGCATCCTCACCAGTGAGTCAACCCATTCTTCTACTGTGGTCCAGGCAACAAGCTGGAAAAGGGCAAGCAGAGGGCAAAGGTGGCATCTAGAGTGATGTACAAATGAACTAGAAATATTAGAAGGTGGGGAGAAGGCATTTGAGATATAGAAGGGAACCGTGGGTATTGGAAGGAAGTGCAGGAGGGAAAGAGGAAGACTGAGAGAATATTTTGATGGCATCATGGTGGGAAGATGTAGGGAAGACAGGATACAAATTTATCAAAAACTGACCTTCATTGGCTTTACTACTCATAAAACAAAGTAGCAGTTTCATAGGCCAGCATCTTCTTAGTACTCTTTGATGGAACCTATCTGCATCTTAATTGCCAAAGTTGTTTGAAAATGGGACTTCTGGCTGGGGTTTCTACATCTTTCTTTAAAATGTACCTGTTGAACTTGGACTCACAGAATATCTCAAGTTGAAAGGGACCCATAAGGATCATCAAGTCCAACTCCCTGCTCCTTGCAGGGACTACCTAAAACTAAACCATATGACTAAGAGCATCATCCAGATGCTCCTTGAACTCTGACAGGGTTGGTGCTGTGACCACTTCCCTGGGGAGCCTGTTCCAGTGACCGACCACCCTCTCAGTGAAGAACTTTTGAACAGTACTTGAATCAGTATTTAAAATTAGAAGATATTGGTATAAATGATTGTGTAATTTGGACACTGTCTTGGGATTTCCAAACTTGATTTTTCAAACTTGAAAAAACATGACTTGCAAATCAGAGAGTTCTGGCTTTACAAATTTGATAAGTTGAGTGATCAGAAATTGATTCAATTGTCATCACAATTATTTTCAGCTAATGAACATATTGTGATTATTAAATAAGAGAGGTTTTACAATGAGTATTGAACCTTACACCTTGATTCTGATTGAGGGATGCAAGAGAAATTGCAGGGTTATGATTCTAAGATAATACTTGCTCATTTGCACCAAGTTCAGCTCTTCTCATTTATTCTGTCATGAACTGCATTCTTCCCAACATCTAAATTCTGTTCACATTTTTACCAGTGTGTCTCAAATATATTTGAAGTTAAATAAATACAGATCTTTTGTGGGTATTCTTAGCTCAGAAAGTATGACTGTCTCTATGTCAGTTGTGTGAACTGTCTAGTCTTACAATACAAAATCAGATTTTGGCATCTTGTTCTTTAAAGCAAATCATGGGTTTGTTAGTCTGAGCTGCAACTTTGCTTAAGGCGCATTGTTTCAGCTGCAGCCATGCGGTCAGTCAAGCTGCCTGCTTGTTAAGTGTGTATTTATATGGCAAGTCTTGCTGAGAAAAAGTGAGCACGCCTTTATCAATAAGCAGTTATTGAGCAGGGTGGTGTTCATGCGACTTGCCTTGTCATGTCTGCAGTTTTTGTAAAAGTTACAAAAGATCCTGAACTGAAATTCTTTTAACTTGGGTACAGCACTGTGAACTGGTTACCCTGAACTACCTGGAGCCAATTCAGTTTTCCTCAACCTACTTGGAGCAGAACATTTCTAAAAATCTGTCTGCAGTGTGTTGTAGGGCAGTTTTTTTCAGTATCGTATCAATGGCAAATACTGTATGCTGCTAGAGGATGCAGCTGCTGCCCACACACTACGTAAGTGCATTTCACAGAAATACACGCTTACTATGGATATTTTTTTTTTTGGAGGGATCTCTTCTGACTGTATCCTAAGTGAGTATGTGATTGAACAGCTGTGTAGAGGGATGCTTCAAAATGTGGGAAGAAGCTTTTGTGGTTTACTAGACTATACGGTTGTCAGCAAGAGAGAAAACATTGGAAATACAAGGAATTTGTACAAGATAATCCATGTTGTAATTGCCATTCTATCCTCAACTATATTTCTGTAGCAGGAAAACTAACACCAAGAACATGAGTGGAATTATTATTTGTAGGCCAGTGATGACTAACAGTGGCACCAAAACTTAATGGACCTATGCAAAGAACAGTCTATCCACAGAGGAGTGCATTGTGCATAGGAAAGTTGCTGTATAGAAACTGATTCCCTTTGACTGCTATGTGATGTTGCAATGCAGCAGTGAGCCACAGTGCTTCTGTGAAGGTTGTTTAGTTAGTATGGCTATCAGGATTTTCAAATGGGACTTTCAAACTGCACTGGAGAAAGCTTTTCACATTTTTTCAGTTTGTAAAGGGCAGTTCCAGACCCTATTGTAGGGAGGAGTGTAGAGCCAAATAGCTGCTGATTAATGCCTTCTGTTTTGTGCCTGAGGAATTTTATGGATTACAGTGAATAAAAGGCTAATTTGTCTCCTAAAGCATATATTGATATAAAAGTGATCACTTTTCTGCACTACCTAACTTGGGTTAATGGAATGTTGCTTCAATGTGTTGTGTTCCTGGCATGTTCAGACTGTATCAATAATGTCTTTGTGTGGCCTGAACTTCCTGTTCATTACAAATGGGTGAACAGCAATAAGCACTTCAACAAACAGATATTTCTTAAGCTGTCAAACTCAAAGCCTGAATAACCTAAAGAGGAGTGCAATCAGACCTGCCAACAATGAATAGTTTTCTAAAATGCAGAATGGCTTACAGATCAAATAAAACTGAAAAGTTAGGCTGAACTGCAAGTCTGTTGTAGTTTGTGAAAACATTAATACACAAAAGAATGAAGGCAGCACCAATGCCTGATACCAACTGCTTGCTTTTCTGCTTTTTTGGTTTTTTCCCTTCCTGCTCCTTTCATGCACAGCACAACACACTACAGGCATACAAAGGGAAAGGGCTGCAGGGTTCCCTGAATTGTTCCGGTTAACTGTCTTCATGTTTGATTGCTAACTCCCATGCATAGAGATTAGAGAGAGACTTGAAGAGATTTTAATGTCTTACTAAGAAGCTGGAGTAGCAGCAGAGCAAGAAGCAGGTGTTAATTTCTCCATGCAGAGGCCTGAACATGCACAGCTACTGTCACTGTGAGTTGGGCCCTTCCCTTTAGCTTCTACCTCTAAGAAATTCTTTTGAAATTCTTGGGTCTGCACACACTTACACCTGAATTTGAAAAGATAATGTAACTTCCTTAGTAACTTTTCCCTCATAATCTCCATTCTTGCAAGCTGCTTTTTCTGTTCCTTCCTCTTTTCCTGCAGTAATTGAGAATTCTCTACTGAACTTTGGACATGTTACATGCCACGCATTTCCATTTGGTCCTCTGTGGCAGCACGTGTGTACTGAGGCTAGACAGAAAAATGCCCATGTTCTCCAACCTGCAACCTCAGACCGCAATGACAGTCCAGTTATTTTTTCTGTGTATGTGGTAGAAACAGACCCCACCATCACCTACTTCTACAGAATAAGGCCATCAATCACAACTGTATCATGTTAAGAATTTCTACCCACACCCGCATCCACAGGGAGCAAGCAAATATTAACAACAGAAAAAATTAACAATATATTCTTTTGTTAATTTAGATACTATTTTTAAGAAAAGGGTCTTACTCTAAGAGAAAGCAATACGACTCTCAGTGAAACAGTTATCAGGGAACAGAAAATAAGAGCTGAGTTTATTATTCAAGGCTGTCTGTCCTTCATAGCAATTCATTGAAAACATGCATATTTTGAAAGCACCAGAATGATAAAAAGGTGTCTTTTCAGTCTTGGAAGAGGAGAGTGTCCTTTCAAGGATACAATGGTGCTTTTCAGAAGACCAGTGACTGTGCAACATGTCTGTCAATGGAAGGCTCATTTCAGAGCAAACCTTGCTCTGCTCTACCACTTTAGATAGCTATTGACTAACTTCACTAATTGACTACAATTCTTGATGCATAAAAAATCTGTAAATATCACCTCTTTAATATGAGTAAAAATCAGGGAAAAACTCAGATAAATTGCTTAGGCAACTGCTTTTTGAATGGTATGTGTTCAACCAGACTCCTCCCTTGCTACAAGTTAAGGGGAGGAGGGCAGAGAATTGTCTGGCCTTTAGTACTGAGGTCTATGCTTGTCTGAGTTACCCCAGCTGAAACTGTGACTGGCCAACGGAACTTCAGCCAAAAACACTTCACTTCTGCTTCTTTCCTCGTTTTTCCTATTCCACTCCAACACACAGTTTCCACAGAAACAGAGTAGCATGAATAGTACAGGTTTTGGGTGCCTTTCTGCAGAAGTAAATGTTTTTTAAACAAAAGAGTCTGAATATAGTGTTGACTAATTAAAATCTTATTTTGGTGAAAAGTTTTATTAGAGTTCAGATTCAGAGGTTATCTTGGTACTAAAAATCACATTTGGAACATTTTAAACCTTGTGTAGTAACTCCATGGATTGCATGACTGTCTGGCAGCAGAAATATGAAACTAATATTCTATTTTATCACTTGGTTTAGGGCTTTTTCAGATTTCTTTCCCCCCTAGTATTCATCAGCAACATTGCCAAGTGTCTGACACAAAACCAGAATCAAGCAAACCACTGTGTCTGCCCACTATATGGCTTCCACCATGTCCCACCGCCAAGCTTAGACTCAAAGCAGAATCCTCCCTAACACTGCACTTATTTTGTGATTACAAAGTAATTTTGTACATTGAAAAATATAGTGAACATGGTTGCTCTTAGGACATACTCCATGTTCATAGCTGACCACCAACCAGGTACTTGAGAGACCGGGTTCACTGAAAGGCATGCTCTTAAGTTTGAGACTGAGCCAGCCTCCTGACCTCCTTATAGACCTTCCAACTGAATAATTTCCCTGTCATAAAAATGTTGTCATGCCAGTCATTAAGCTCAATGATTAAAAGTTGGTAAGTACCTCTCATTCCATATAATGGGCAAGCTTTGCTGGGATATTTTCAGGATTCTGGTCCTCAACCTCAGCTGCATAGGAGAGTTTATTGGTGCACTCCCAGTACCCATGCACTGGCCCAGTGAATGCCCAGCTAAACAAGCTGCTGGGAAAAGTCACTATGGTGGAATACATTCCTATTTCCTATTTGAAATCATGAGTGTTTACTGTATTCCTTCCAGACAGTAGCCTGAAGTCATTGTGCTCCTTTTGTCAAGTATCCAGGAGAACGCAGGGATTACTTTTGCCAGCGCTAATCAGTTTGGACAACTCCATAAGTATCTCCAAGCAGCAGGAAAGAGAAAGGTGATGGAAAGGTAGAGGATTGCCTGTATTCTGGATTTTATAGTCCACAAACTATGTGAAGAATTAGGCATGTAAAGAGGGAATACTACAATGTGGCTACAGCCTAGAAGTTAACCAAATGCAGGTATCAGGATTTTCTGTATGGATGATGGGGAATGAGATTTGAGAGTCATTCACACCTGTGAGTAAAAAAATACTACAGGTATTGCCATAATCCATTTTAGTTTAATGTCTGTCAATCTTTGACATGAATGCTGTGACTTCTAAACTCCTTTTAGTGACCAGATCCAGTCATACTGAGGACAACAGGCATTTTACCAGGACCTTAATAGGGGACAAAATTTCACACCAATAATGGTGATTAAAGGCAGCCAAAAATTTCAGGGAAGACCGAGTGTGACAGCAGGCACAGGCAAGGCAGGCAGGCATATAAAGAGCATAGTCTGCTACCCTGCAGGTCAGCGCCTGAGCAGCAAGAGCCGCCAGGATAGCTCATTTTCTCCATCCACCTTTGCAGCCTTCCGCTTTTCCTCCTGTGTGTAAGGCAGCAGCTTTGCTGCAGGAGATGGTCCCACCCAGCACCGCTCAGCATCCTCGCTCTTTCGCGGCCCATGTAAGAGCAGCAGGAACAGCCAGCCCTGCTTGCAGCTCATACTTCAGGCTCTGCATCTTGTCTCAGCTGTTTTCCTCTTCCCATGCACTAGCCCAAATACACAGAAAGGTCTTTTGGCCCTTGGAGGTGAAAGGCCTTCTGAGAAAACCATGAGTGAGGGCAGAAATATATAATTCTTCCCCCAGCTCAGATTCTTATTTCTTGTAATACTTGCTCTTTACTGTCTTTCCAAAAATTGAATGCTGCCACTCAAAGATACTTGGTCTGTGGGCAGTAACATCCTGTTTTGTCTACACTGCTGCAAAGCTTTACAACATCCCTGAATCAAACTTCTAACGGTGAAACAAAGGTACAAAAAGAAAGTGTCTTTCACAGCTACCTCCCAATCCTATGGTTAAGGTTTTACTTCATCTTCTACAGTCACATACATTCTTAATTTAAAGTTACTCTGTACAGCACAGTAACTGACAATTTGTTTACAGCTTCCTTTTAAAAAGGAACAAACTTGGTTAAAAAAAACCCAGTCCTCTCTGCCTAAAATTCTCATTGTCTGTCTAGATAAGATGCTTTTCCACCTTTCTCCTATTGCAGACCAATCGACCAATGGATTTGGAGAGATTAATTTGAAAAATAAGCAGCTTTTCTTTTTAAAAAAGGAATGGGGGAAGGGAAAGGGGGAAGAATCAACTTAAAGGTGATGGTCTGTTAAAGCGCTATAAATCTTGATAATTTGTGTTCTCTGAAAATCATTTTTTGTCATTATTTTGGAAATCTGTATGATTCTTTTTGGACTGTTTTCAACATACTTCAAAGAACCTCCTCATTGAAATGACTTACCTTGTGCATTAAGTTCTCTATCTCTGAAAAAAACCCATTTTTTTTCATAATACTGTACTTTTAGATTTTTCCATGATAATCAGTTATCACTTCCACTTTTCACTTCATGCAAGGCTTCAAAATAAGCATTAGAAATACAAACAACCTACATATGAAAAATACATTAGACTTTTAATAGTTCTTTCATTTTAATTCTCTGTGGTGCTATTAGTGACAGGTAAAAATCAGACCAGTTAAGTGCAGCTGGTGCCAAGAGGTGTAAAATTACAACTTATCTGCCTGTCTGTGCCCCTGGGAGGCATAAAACTGAAGAAGAGGGAGTGCAGTTATTGCTGCTCTATTTTATTTTTTTTTCTATGGAGTGGGAACAGCTCAACTTTGTACCTTTGGGTTTTCGAGGAGCATCTTTGGAGGAGACTGACTCAACGTGTTTCTCACTTGTGTTCTCTTCCTAGCCAGATTTATGCTCCCATCTGCCAATATGCGCTATCCTGATTTCCCCTCCTGGGAAGCCTGAGAGTAGGAAGACATAAATTTATTACAGGCCATAACTATGGTCAGTCATAATTTTTTTCCACAAAACAAACTTCCTTTAGATTGCATTAAATATTTTCTATGGGAATGTACTGATATTCACATTTTAATTGAGATTAAAAAAATACTTTAATGATACCACCTGATGGGTATATTAGACCATTTATAATAGAATATTTTTATTTTTTAAACCAAATGGAAAAAAAAACCAAGCTGAAGTTCCAGCCATATAATTATTTTCTTATTATATTTTACACTATACTTCTGTATGTAAAAGGAGCACTTGACTAATGGAAAGAGAGAGTGGTGATGACCTTTTGCCAGTCCGCACTTGGAAACCACGTTAGGGGTAGACTGTAACAGAAGGTGACGGAGTATGCCATCTTTTAAGTACTGATGGTCTCTACTTGCCAGAATTAGCTCAGTTTTAGCTCAGAAGCACAACTAGAGATGCCCTCCTTCCAGCCCCTGAACCATAGGAAAGATGGTCTCAAGGATTTTGTCTGTAGATTCTCAGACATAGGCAAATAATTCTTTAATATGTCGGAGATTGCTTACTGGTATTGAGAAAGGAGTGATAAACTTTGCTGAATATATTAGAAAACTTCAGAAATGCATAGTAATGATCTTATTAGCTATTTATCTTGTGGTAGCACCTGCAGGTCCTTCAAAATGCTAGTTCTTCACTGTATGAGGCACTTCATACCACTCCAAATTGTATTCAATCCAAGCTGATGGTAATGGATGACAGACGAGCATAGTCAACAGGGAGAACTAACAGTAGGGTAATTATCATACCAGGCACAGGTTGTAACATACAACCTACTTAATTACTGACAAGGATTTTGTAGACAGGGAGATACTTAATGTAGGAATTTGAAGGAGGAAAAATAAGTATTTTAGGGAACTTCTCCCACATAAGATGAAAGCAGCAAAGAGTTACATGAGGCATGGTAGAAGGCTTGCTGAAGGATCCCCCCAGACAGATACTTTCAGCCAGATAATACGTCTTTGCCTGGGAGAGGTGAAGGAACTACCTTTCAACATCTACATACCGTGGCTATAGTAACTGGTCAGATGACAGCAATTTTCAAATGATGCACAGCTCTTTTTGTATTGTCCCTACCACCGAGACAGCCTGGGAGTTGGACAATGGTAGTCCTAGCTCTGGATTCCTCAGTGATGCTACAATCTTCAGAAGTACCATACTCTGCCTTGTTGATCACTAATGTCTATCGCTGTTTTCAGTCCACTGTTGACCCGTTCCCAGGAACACATTAAACCCAGTCCTGATACCCCTACTGGTTTCTAGTAGGTTATTTAAATTCCAGGTGTAAAGGGTGGACAGGAGTGATAAAGACACAGCTCTGTGATAAAGACACAGATTTGATCCCCTGGTACTTGATAAAATAAATCTCCATGGATCTATTTCCGCTCAGAACTAAGGATAGCCACAAATCTTTGCTCCTTCCCTTCTAACCGCAACATGCATTTCCTTGATGTGGCCTTTTATAAGCTAGCCATAGAGCAATGCGTGCACACCTGGGATTTTTTAAATCCAAACCAAAGCACTCCATTGTGTTACCTCCCCTCTTGGAGCAGAATAAGAAAGCAAGTACAAGAGATGAGAAAATAAGTCACCCATATATGCATAGCAGTTGTCAGTCTCATCACGTAGAAGTATGTGAATAGAATACAACTAGAGAATGAGAAGTACCAGAAACTAAAGAGTGGCGTTAACAGCCTGGCAAAGAGGAAGTCTGAGGCTGGCTAGGATTAAGATATGATACAAAGGGTCTTAAAAGTAAAGACAAATCATACGTGTTGAAGTTAATGAAAAGATGTTCTTTGCACTACTGCTTAAAATAGAAAGGAAGGTAGATGACATTCTGACAATGTCATAAGACTCATAGTACAGATCCAGCCTTGTTTTATTTCGTTTTAAAATGGTAGCATGATTTGCATAGATATGGTGTAGGTTTCGAAATGGTACTTGAACACGCCAGCGTCCTGGGACTAATCTTCAACTAGCACAACCTGTTTCAAATGTTAGGGGAGCTCAGGAAGGCCGCCATCTCATATGCATCACTCCCCGCTTTGGCTATAGCTGTATTTTGGAAATTAAGCTTTTTCTGTAGAGTTGCTGTTCGTTAGTAAATTCGTATCTGCTTCCCCTTGATGCTTCAAACCATTTTTTTTTACCGTCAAAGGAAGCTTCAGCAGGCCAGATGCGACGGAAGGGGTCCAGGAGCAGCCCCTCCATGGGTAGGTACCACCTCCTCCCCTCCCGCACCCCCCTTGCCCCCGCTGGAAGCAGCCGGAGCCGCCGCTCCCCGCCACCCACCCGCGCGGCGGGCCCGGCCTGGAAACTCTTTAATGAAACACGATGACGCTGTCGCAGGGCGCCCTGCTAATGGCACCTCTCTCCTTCCGCGTTTGGACCCAACCCGGCGGGCAGCGCTGCGGGCTATTCGCCGCTTTTCCCTGCGGGAGNGGGCGGCGGAGGGGGACTCGTTATTGGGGCAACTTTCCCCCCGCTTGCGCCGGGCTTTCCCCGGCCCGCTCCGTGGCTCCCGCGGGCGGGCGGCAGCCGCGTGGTGCCGGGGCCCCAGCG
>VYXH01010149.1:373832-397800 GCA_013397275.1 Burhinus bistriatus
TCCCCCGGCCCGACGTCGCCGCGTCGGTGCCGAGCCGCTGCTGGCCTCCCGGCCCCCCTGGCTGGGAGGCGCTTCTTACACCCCCGCGGGTTCCCCGCTGCCCCCTGCCCCCGCCTGAAGGGGGGGCGCTGCTGTATCATCGTGCCCTCTCATCGGTCGCATTTTAATCCGATCTACCTCGTCTCACGAGAAACCGGCTTCGTACCCGGCGCTGGCGTTGCTCCTACTCTTTTATTTGTTAAGTGGGAAGTACCCCATAGCCCCCGCCAGCCCCTGTGTCTGCCTGACAGGTACCGCGCCAGAAGTCGTCTGGGGAGAATCAAGCCCTTTATTTGTAGTAGTAAATCCAGTCTCTGCTAAAACGTGGTCTCTGTTGAAACTGCTGCAGAGTTGCTATTTATGCAGATTCTGGCTTTTATGGAAACACCTGCTTGCTAGTAAAAGGACCAAGATGGTTGAGCAGCTGTCAGAAAATAATAGGCACCTCTCCCGAGCAATCTGCAGAAGCGAGACAGTGTGTGCCCCACTCACTTCAGCTTGCTACTTCAAGTAATTATCCTGCAGAAATTTCCCCAGATGATGGCCACCATTTGGCACAGGGTGGTACTTTGTTGTATGTGAGTCATTCCTCTGCTGTGAGAATAGGCCATATCTGACAACTTTGGAATATTCGTGGCCAATGTTGTTTTCTTCTAACAGTTTGGATCATTCAGTAACTAGATATTACAATTTTATTTTAGAAACATGAGACTTGTCTTGTTACCTTCTTTGGCAGGTGTCTCAGAGGATTTCACTGTGCCGTGTGGTGTTTTGTTTGCCATGTGAAGACATTCACAAGTCACCTAGAAGCCTTTTCCGTGTCAGTGCTTTATAACCCAGGCTCTGTAAATTTGGGAACATAGGAGAAGACTCTGGAAACGCTAGTAAATTGCTTCTCTTGGCTATGATTTTTTTTTTTTTTTCTTTTTAAAGAAGGATTTTATGTACTTTCATTTTTATTTGAGGACAAACTGAAATTGGTGAATTCTGCCTGAAGGTACATCAATTTGCTAATTGTTCTGCTTTCTTCTGTCTGTGTTTTGTCACTCTCCAGGCATCACATACACTTTTTTTATAAGTCTTTATTTCCCTTCTGTCCATTCTTTTTTTCTAGCATCCATTTTCAGTTCTTCATTTGAACAAAAAATTTCAGGTGTTTCTAAAACAGTTGTTCCTGCCTCTTTACCTGAAGTTTGTGACCTCTACAACGGACGGTCCAGGCAATGAAATCAGCAGTCACTAACAGCTAGTTAACAACCCAGCACATGGTGATTATCAAGTTAGTAATGAGTCTTCCTTTAAAAACATACGCTTTAAAATTAAATAGAATGTGCTATTTAGTGGCTGGAGAAATAACACAGGGTGATGTGTGTAGCTGTAAAATACTGCTCTGTGCCTAGACTAATTTCTTAGTAATAGTTGAATCTTGTTAATTTAGAAACTTGCCTGTTGTGGGCAAAACTGTCTTGACTCGAGGAATTTAATTTAATTTATTGCCAGTTAATATAAACTTTTAGTTACTGATTTGGCTAGTGAGATACAAAGAAGACAACCAGTTAAACAAACACTTGGGGAAAACTCCTTTCCTCCCCCTTCCCCGGGCTCAACTTTGCTCCAGACACCTCCTCTCCCCTGCTTTCCTCATCTCCCCTCCCCTGGTTGTCCCCACAGGTCACGCTCCATCCCTCGGGTGAGGCAGCAGTAGTGCAGGAGGTTGGGGTTGGTGCATGGAGGTTTCTTTCTGCTGCTCCTTCTTTCTCATTTCTTCTGCTCATGTGTGGGCCCCTCCATGGGCCACGGTCCCCTCAAGGGTGTCCCTGCCCTGCTGTGGGTGCTTCCACAGGCTGCAGTTCCCTCAGGGGTGTCCCTGCCCTGGTGTGGAGAGCTTCCTTCCAAGAGTGCACTTCCAGCCACATTCCCAACAATGTCCCCTTCCCTGTGCCTCCCCCTGTGTCTTTTTTAGCGTGCTGTCACATGCCTCCTCCTGTACTTCTCGTTGTGCTTTCTGCTACCGGCAGCTCCTCCCTTTCTTAACTAAGCTGGCGCAGAGGCACCGTGTACTCATCTGATGAGTTGGAGTTTTGGCAAGTGGTGGGTTTGGTGGAGTCAGCTGGAACAGGCCATGACCAGCACAGGGCAATTGATGGCCTCCTCCCATTCAGCCCCCTGCTTCCAAAACCGGTTGTTTATCCCCAACACACCGGTGTGCCGGTTGCGTGATGCTGGGAGAAAGGTCCTGTCGTTGCCTAGTTATAGGAACTCCCGTCTCCTTTCATAAACATAGAAATAAAACCAAACTTCTCTTCTGTAGCTTGCTAAATATCAGTATTGTGTTATGTCACTAGGTTGGTAACACTTTCACAATTGTACTTGTTATTAGCTTGTTCATCTGTGCAGTTACGTCTGCTCCTATACAACTGTTGACACCTGGGTTCAGAGGTAGCTGGTTTCTGTAATGACCGCATTTATACATGTTTTCATAGTTGGGGGTTTTTGCCTAAAACTTTCTCAAAGAGTTAGTTTTCCTCTGTTTTTCACATCTGAAGGTACTAGTTCTGTTGATGCAAAGGTCACAGCTCAAGTTGCCAGGGGAGAATCAGAGCTCTGCTCCACCTGTGTGGTGGGTAGTCATGTTCTTCTTGGAGATCATTTCACTTCCTTCTTGTTTTGTTTGTCCTGCTCACTTAATGATTTGTTATATCATCCCTCTTATTTTTTTGATCTGAATTGCTGCTGCCTTGAGTTCCATGTGGGATTGTGTGTGCTAGAAAAGATGAACGTAGAAAAGGAAGAGATAAGATTTCAGGTTTGGGGGAATCAAGCCATCCTCTTTCAATCCTTGCAAGATAGAATCTTGGTAGAACAAGGAATAATCGAGAGTAGTCATGTTTAACTGAAGGCTTGGAAACAAAAAGTTTCTTAGGCACTAAATTGCTATCGACAGCAGAGCCTGGGTGCGCAGGGCTGAATGCAGCTGTGGTAAGAGTTGGCAAGAGTGATGATGGTGGTAAATGGTTGGTGTAGTATTGAATCCTGCTGTTCTGTAGCCTAACATGCGTGCTGCCTTGGGTGGATATTAAGTCCCCTTAACATCTCCCTTCTCTCTTCCCAAGTATGTATTGTTTCTAGCTGTACAAAATCTTTACTTCATGTTTAACTTAAAAATACAGAAAGTTATGTGGTTTTCTTGAACTGTTGCAGGGCGCAGCGTCCTTGGAGTGAAGAGACTATGTATTGATATTACTCTTAAGCAGACAGGAAATAAGCCATTCTTCTTGCTCCTCAGGGCTTTCTGTCCTACACTGTGCCTTAAACATGGAAACTGTAGAAATGAATAGTCTATCCTTGAAACGTCCTCACTCTGAGGATGATGTGGCTAATGCAGATGAAATTAAAAGACAGAAGATCTCAGAGAAGTCTAGGACCGGAAACGACTCTGGGCAGAGTGTTGAGACTGTAATAGAACAACCTGACAAATCTCTGCTTGAGGACACGAAAAATGAAATGATCACCCACGAGGAGAGTGAGGAGCAGGAAGATGAGGAGCTAGAGGACAGTGATGAAGATGGAGATCCAGAGAGCTTTGCAGACATGATGAAGCATGGACTGACAGAAAGTGATGTTGGCATAACTAAATTTGTTAGCTCTCATAAAGGATTTTCTGGAATCTTGAAAGAGAGGTAACTCTTTGTCATGTTATGTATGTTAATTCCTTGTGTTAAGCAGCTGTTGTTCTCCATTTTCCTTTTCTGACTTGCAGGATGCAACTGGATTATGTGCAGCCACTTGAGAGGTTCATCACTTTCTTTTCCTAGTGCTGAGACTGAAAGAAAGGTTTAATTTGGGACTTTTCCAGATTGTTGTGTTTGATGATTTTGTTTTGGTCTTTTTTTTCTTTTTCTTCTTCTTTCCTGTCAAATGGAGCTCTGAAGAAAGAAGGTGTGTATGGATAGGAATACATGATTACACTGACCTTTGCCGTTTGTTTTGCTCTCTGGCAGCGGCATACAGCATAAAACCTTATGCAGTACAACCACCTTTTGTACCACTCTTCAGTGCTAATAAAGATGCACTGGAGAATGGTATTGAAACCATCCCTCTTTGGTTCTTTGCTTTTCCCTGACTTTTTTGTGCTAATGTCTTTAAACACATATATTGTCAGATGATTCATTAGGCTTTAAATTATAGTCTGATCAGTTGTAATGTCACTTACAAAACATAAAAGGGAATTTTATAATCCAGGGTGTGGAATTTTACATTGGGTTTTAGTAGCTTTTTTAAATGAAAAATCTAGGTTTTTTAAGTTAAATAACATCTTTGAATAAAACAGAATGCAAATACAAAAACTCACTGAAGTGAGAATCATTGTTGCCCTGACTTAGCAAAGCAGTTAAGGATGCTTTGTTTACATACCAAGAAGTCCCTATTTTTGAATACTGGCTTCATATATAGATCGTTTTACATAATAAAGTGATATGTACATATTATGCATGTATTTAATCTTTATATGCAGCATTAAGCAGCTGGCGTAATCCTCCACTGGGGGACACAGTCTGTGCTGAACTCCTTCTGGGAAATCTGCCAGTTTTGAACCAAGGTGGCCAAAGGCAGCTGGGTGGTAGAAACATTCCTGGGCTCATGGTTTTTCTCCTGGTTTATAACACCTATCATTAATTTAGTCCTGGTGTTTTTATGGTACCAGTCACTAGCATGTCTAGACAGCTACAAATAATAAGAGACAGGCCACAACACTGCTCAGGAAGGAATTCTACCAATATGATGTATGGCTGCACAGAGATATGGCAAATGGGAGCTCGGGAGAGACACAGTAGAAACATTCCCCTGGTGAAGTTTTCTTCATCTTTCAACATTCATAGACTACAAATTTTTTTCTTTTTTTTTTTTTCCTTTACAAGCAGATGCTACTTAAAAATGATTTAGCCATTGCAACATAGTCTTTCTGTGCTCTGTTGAAGTCAGGGTGTTTTTATTATTGCACATAATGACTTGATTGAAAATGTCACAGTCAAATTCTTTGTTACTGTCATAGAGTATGCAGAGTAACTGTTTATTTGAAAAATGTCCTCTATAATTGAATATATGTAACAGAGCTGAATTTGTCCTGCTTTCCTTAAAGAGTGGCTCACATGCACTTTATTCTGCAGGTTATTTGAAGTGACAGAGTTAATGCATTTGTGTTCACATTGTAGCAATGCAGTAGTCTTAATTGTCAGTAATGGCTGGGATTGAGGATATGCTTTACTAATCTCTGCAAGCTAGTGAGAAAATGACTGAGAATAACTACAGCAGGTGTTTGGTTATCTGCAAAGCAGTCTGCTGTGTTTAGATATGCCAGACTTTCTTCTGTGTTCTCATGGTATCCTTCTGAGGGGTGAGAATAGGTACAGCTTTCTCATGGTTGAATTTTTTTTTAATGTGAATTGAATTAAGTGAATTCAGAATTCTTGAACGAATTCTGCTAACAAACAGCTTCTTGGGAAAAGACTGTCATGTGGGATTTTTGTCTTGCAATTTTAATGGATGTTTCTTCCTATCAGATACTCAGACTTCGTTGTTCATGAAATAGGCAAAGATGGACGTGTGAGCCATTTAGATGACTTCTCTGTTCCAGCAGATGATGAGGTAAATTTTGAGGTAAAGATTTGGTAATGGCTATGCTCCTTAAGGAAAAACATTAAAAGGCTGAAAATTGTTCCATGAGGGTTATTGGATGTTTTGTTTTTTCTCCCCCTCAAACATGTACTAGGACCCATCAGAAGAAACATTTACAGTTTTGTCAGATGAAGACAAGCAGCGTTTAGAGGAGCTCCAACTTCTTAAGAATAAGGAAACTAGTGTTGCCATAGAGGTATAATTAATAAATGATATGAAGTTTGGGGGAGGGAGGAGGATGAGAGAGTGAGTGAGTGGAAGGTATGTGCTGTCTTGTGCATGTAAGGTATAAGAGCAGTTTGAACACGATGCGGCAGCTGATACTGAAATGTTTCCAGTTTAGGGTTCAATTCTGTAAAGCCTTACTCAAAATTCATGCACATGAGTTGTCATTTTGATTTCAGTAGGACTGTACACATGAACTCAAATACACATCTTAATTTCTGTGGTGGTAAAATTTTTTTGCAGTATTTTTGTTTTCTGTCTAGTAGTATTTTATAGGATAATTATGTAAGAAGGATTAAATAAAACATCCATCCTGATGAAAGACTGTTTTCAAGGTCAGTGTTTAGTGATTTAATAGAAAAGAAGATAAATATGCTGTTCTGTAACAAGAAAAATAAGAAGGTAAAAAATGAAATAAAAACTTGGTATTTTTAAACATCCAAATATTCCATATATTTGAAGAATAACTGTTGAGCTAAATTTGGGACGGAGAGATGAGTAGGATTAAATCTGGTAATTTCAAATAAGCATTCACACGTTAAATAATCTTATCTTTTTTTTTTTTCCTTTAATGCATATAGAAAAACTTCATTTTGCCAGAGTTTTCATTAGAAGGGGGGATTTTATTAAGCACAGAAGAGAGGAATAGATCTTGAGAATTGTCTTTTATGAATGTTGAGACTGGGGTTTGTAGCAGAGCTGTTTATTGTTTTTCCAGCTAATTTTAATGAGTAGGCTGGACTTTTAAAAGTATACCTTTTTAGTACTTTAGTGTGATTTGGTAGGTTTTCTTTAAGCCTGCAAAATTTAACTGTGAGAGAATCCCTCCCCTTTTGTATTATTTTATTTGGTTTCTGCATGCGTGTGTATTAACACAGGTAATTGAAGACACCAAAGAAAAAAGAACAGTTATCCATCAGGCTGTGAAGTCCTTGTTTCCTGGGCTGGAGACTAAAACAGAAGATCGAGATGGAAAAAAATACATTATTGCTTATCATGCTGCTGGGAAAAAAGCACTGGCAAGTGAGTTTCAGTATCACATCAGTTGGGTAAAGTAAATGCTAAAATTATCCCCAAAATAAAATTTGTTAGTAAGTACTACAAGTGGAGTGTACCTTCTAATGTAGTCGGGCTTTGCTGTTTCTTCTTTGCAACTGATGCTGTGCGCCTAAAACAACTAGGAACACAAGGAGTATCTCAAATTTAGGTTACTACTTGTTCTTTTTTTTCCCAAATCATTCGTGAAATACAAACATGATAGAAGGGAGAGGATCTTTTGCTATTTCAGTGGGTATACCAAATCAGGGGTTTTACTTTCAGTATTGTTTGAACTTAGCTTTCATGAACTTACCTGGATGTGTAAGTGTGCATTGAGGATGTAGTTGAAATGCGTACATTACACTGACAGTTAGTGTAATCTTGACTGTTTGAAAATCCATGACAAAATTCTCAATGACTTGAACAGAGACAAGCGCTTACTTGTTTTCTCAGAGTTACAGTTTTATATAAACTTAATATATTTGCCATGATCTTTAAGGCTACTTCTGCTTCCAAGGCTAATTATATTTGCAGAAAATTGTCTTTATTTGTTATAAATCATGATTACTATTTTGGAATGATCAAAGTAATGAAGGATTTTCAAAATTAAGTATTCACCTTAATCTTGCCAAATACTGTTTTGGTTACTGGGGATAAATTAATGTGTTCTACATTTTTTTTAATGTTATTACAAATTTGTTACTACTGTAAGTAGAGAGGATTGTCTACATGCAGAATGTTACACGTTTAACAAAAGGTATTAAGGTTTGGTTTGGGTTACATTTACTGCATTCCTATGTCATTTCAACCTACTACAAATGACAATATGTAAATCTAGCCCTTTCATTTTAAAAATGAAGGAGATGGAGAAAGGATAAGGAGATAATATAAAACGGAAATAACACCATCTCCACATTAAGTTTAGCTGTTTTTTTTTTTAAGGCTCGTCCTAAGCTAATATGGGAATGTTGTACTTTTATTCGTACAGTTATAATGTGTTACGTATCTTGTTCAACCATGTTCAGAAAATTTGTATGTTTGCATGCTTTATGCATGGAGTATGTATACTTACCAGCACAGAATTCTCCTCAGCCAGTTTTGTTCTCTGTTGGTTTCTAATGGTTTTACCTCCACCTTTTCCTCCTGCTGCTTCTATTCTTTAACCATTGTTACAGTCAAGTGGTTGTTATTAAGCTGACCAGTCTGATTTAAGAGATACTGTATAAAAGAATTTAAGCATTTGAAATACGCTGAAAAGAATTTAGTTATGTGTCTCTAGGATTAAAACATTATCTGGAGCACCATCTTGTGATGTGGAGGAGCATCATCTATTTAAACTCGGATTCCTAAATTGTGATGCTACAAACACCTGTGCACGTTGGTGGAAATGTGTGCTGCTTCAGTGAGTGTGTGTAAATGCTTATGAATGTAGGATTTAAGAGTGCAAGTTCTTTTTAGTCAGGATTGTATTTTTCTTTCATGTTTATATAGCCACTAACACATCTTAGTCCTGAGTGGGTTCCCCAGGCAAGAAACATTTCAGAAGTGTAGAATATTCGAACGTTAGCTGAGATATCTGATTACTTTTGTTGATAATGTAGAAGGTTACCAAACATACTTTCCTAAAATTTAGAATTAGAAAGTGCTTTGTGTCTATAGTAAGCTTACACCCAAAATACTTAAAATAATGCCTTATTAAATTGTCAGTAAACTGCTGTTTCATCATTGTCCACAAATGAAGTTTGTTGCATCTCCGACTGAAGCTTTCCATATGTTCACTGTTTGCCTCTGCACGATTCCATTGCATAACTGTCTAAATTGCTGTCATCCACCACCTAACTGTTGGATGCTCCCTAAAGCATAAACAATCCCATAACCATAAACCTGCATGTTCACCTCTAAAAACCCTTCGACAGTCTAAAAATTAAATGCTACTCTTTTGTGCTCTTTATGCTATGCATTGGGACAGAGGTCAGAACTGCAACAGGTAAGAGATGTTGACATTTCATGCTAACAAAATGAAATGCCAACCATTATGACCTCCTAAATAGCGACAAGACTGGCCAAACTAGTAACAATTCTTTAAAAAACCCTACACTTGTAATGCTTAAAATTCCCTGAAAGAGCCAAGAATTGGGCTTATGCTACCTTTTTTTCCTAGTGCAGTATAGGCAGTAGTCATTTGATGCAGAGAAAGTCTGCCAGTAATAAGTGATGTGAACTGCAAGTTTTGACAATACTGACATTTATGGTGAATTTTCCATTGATTTCATGAAGCCAAGCCTTTGCCCTTCAGCCTTGTATTTCAGACACCACTATCTGTATTTATACAACTTTGAAAGTATGTATCATACATCCTGGTATTAAGAAAGAGCTTCCAGCTCTCGAGTTGCAGCAAAATGTTTAGAAAAAGGTCTTGTAGATACGATTTTACTATCAAAAATATAACATGACTCTGAAACATAGCAGTAAGGACTGCAAACTGTCCCTCTGGTCTGTCTACACAGTTGAATCCTTTGAAGTATTGGGTGAGGAATGGTTAATATGGGGATTGTATCTCCAGCCTACCAGTACTCAGCATAGCCCCAGTGGGGTGGCTGTGATGCCCAAAGCATGAGGAGCCCGTTGGTGTATATAGTATCTATAGAGTCCTTTTAGTCTAGCCCAGATTAGGGCTCACACTGTGAAGGGTGTTGAAGGGTGTCAAAATGACCGTGTGCAAGTTGGATTAGTTACATTTAAAGAATGATTCCAGCTGGAGAACACTTTCCTTGTTTATCACGCTCTGTCTTCCTCTCTTCCCTTCTAATTACTGAGTTCTTCATGAAGGACCTTGTTCTTCAAGCTGAATGCAGTATTTCATTGACTGTGTTTAAGAGCAGTGGTGGCTCAGAAGGGAGACCAGCAGCAGCATGAGGTCTTTTAACAGGCTTTGGACCATACCACTCAGTTTAGGTGCTAGGAAACTCCATAGGAGGGGCTTTGCTTAGAAACTGACAGTACAAGGCAAGTGTTGCAATAATTTTTAAGCGATTGAAAACTATGTGTATTTTATACTGTAGCATCCAAAATTGTTTTTGCAGAAGTGTGTGTACGGATGGCAGCTTCTCAAAGAAAGTAAGAAAGCTTTCTTTTACCAGAAAGTTTCCTGAAAATTAAACATATTCACTGTCTATGTGGGATATCTGAGCTTTATTAAACTACCATGAACAAAAGAGTAAAATTTCCCAAGAAATTCTGTCCTGCATTGGTGTTTATATACTGGAATAAGACTGGCTTTTTCAGTTAGCTTTTGCTGTTATGAAAGACGCTTAAACCCTTTTTGGAACAAACCCAGGAATGTCTGCTTGGTGGCTACCAAGCGATAAGGGACGTCTTCTTTAAAACAAAATAAATCCTTAGTTTTGTTCTTACAAAACAAAGAATTGAAAAAACAAAGCACCTCAAAATTTTGCTAAACCTGTGTAGAATCAGTCCCCCTTCCCAGTAGTGCCATCAACAGTGGGTGATTGTAAAAAGAAAGTTTTCTCTGGAGGCTTTTATGTGCAACAAAAGCTTGACAAATACACTGATGGTTTTCTTCCCTCTGCAGAAAAACACCAAATAATTGTACAGAATAGTAAATCAGTTGTTAGTCTGGAGGAGCTGAAGTTACCTTACCCTCTGGCCTTCTCTAAACACCGCACAGTATCTGCCTTGAATTAGTTGTTAATGTCTCTATTGTGCCAAATTTCTCTCTCCCATAGGACTTTTTTTTTAAAAAATTCACCTTAAAGTAATTTTTTGTGAGTATACTTTTTTTTAGACTGTAGACAACCCATGCTTTTGCATGACACAGAAAAAAATCTTACAGAAATAAAGAATATGTTAGTACTAGAAGTAGTAATTGTAGTCTTCCCACAAACAGGGCTCCAATGGTCATCATCTGTTAATTGTAGAAGGCACTGGATGAAATGTGGAGTGGCTTTTATTGCTGGAAGTCAATGTAATGATAATGGTTTTGAGAAGTTTAATCAGGTAATATGGCAGTTGAATGACTAGGGTATATTTTTAGGTAGTGTCATGACAAAGGAACTGTTGCCATTTCATTCAAGGTTTTCTAGGTGACAGAATTGATTGAAGAGAAGTTTACAGCCCAGTGGAAGGGGAGAAGGTCTTTTTCACTGTGCTTTGCAGCTTTTGCTGTCAGTAATTCACTTTTTTCTTTTTTTTTTTTAAAGCAGGTGAAAATTAGCAGAAATTGACTCTTGCATATTTGTTCTAAATGTAGATGCAATGGCAAAGATATTAATTAAATTTTTTAAAAAGTTACACTTTACAAATTTTAACCTTTTGTTTTTAAAGATCCAAGAAAACACTCTTGGCCAAAATCTAGGGGAAGCTACTGCCACTTCGTACTGTACAAGGAGAACAAGGATACTATGGATGCCATTAATGTCCTATCCAAATTTTTAAGGTAAGGCTGTTGTTTCTGCCAGCCTGGCTAGCATGCAGTCCTCCCCCGACATGTTTCATGTTACTGTAAATATGCTTCAGAATTATGTAAGAGCAACACAAGTGATTACTATTGCCTAATTTGTAGTCAGTGTCTTAAAAAAAAAAGAGTAAGTTATTTGGGAATATCGGATTTGAAACTTGTAAGTTTTGGAAGGAGGTAAGAATGCAACAAAATTATCCCAAGAAATTTAAAAGACTGTACTCTACTAGTTCAATGGAAAAAGGTCCACAATTGAAGCTGGCTGATCTGAGAAAGGCTTGGCAGCTCAAAGCCTCAATGTGCGTAATCTGAAGTAAAAAACCAGTTTTTTTCCCAGTGTGTGAATATATACAACTATGTTATGAACCTGTCAGATATTGTTGTGATAATATGCTGATCAGTTCCTAAGCAGTTACAGTTGATAAACTGTTGTTCCATGTATTAATTTCTCCATGGCAACACAGTCTTAGTTCCTTTCATCCCATCAAGTGCAGCAACAAAAAGATTTGCCAAAGGCGTGACGTGAACACAGTGAACCGCAAAGGAAGGACTATTTTAAAATTGGATCAATTCAGAGATCTACTCATAGAGGAACTTAACCGCTTCTCCCCTCCTTTTCCCTTCGCCCTTCCTGTCCAAAAATAAATGTTTGTAATCTAGACTCGAACCAATATACTACTAGTATTTGTATTTGAGAACAGAATGGTAGGAGCATAGTTTGGCAGAAAAATGTGTGTAATGGCAATCTTGCTACCCCCTGGTGCCCATAGCTGGAATAACTGGAAATACTCCCTGTGTAACACAGGCTGTAAAGTACAAAGTGGAAAGGAAAGGACATTTTCCTCTCAAGGAAAGAAATGGATCAAATTTTAAATTAACTTCTCATATTCTCACATAATGTGCATGCATCGTATTCAAACAGGCATGTTATTTGAAGTTTAAGGAAGAAATGGACATGAATTTTTTTTTTTTTTAGTGAAATCAATGGTGGCTGCACACTTGTGCATTGAGTGGATGTATACAAAGAAGTACTTCAGAGCTTATATTATGAAAGCACCGTTGTGGTAAAAGTAAATGTGTCTACATATAACTAAAACAGAAGTTTCCCTGTGTTTTATGTACTTATAGATGGGATTAGAAAATGTCACACACATGTCAAATTGTAGGGTAGTTCTGGGGGATATATGTATATTTTCTATTTTTAATAGGGAAGATTAATAATTCTAGGTAAATGTGCTGAAAATTATTTTTGATCTGTGGCTGTTTTATTATACATAATATCTATTACTGTTGCTTTTAAGAGTGAAGCCAAACATATTTTCCTACATGGGAACTAAAGATAAAAGGGCTATAACAGTTCAAGAGATCGCTGTTCTTAGGTAAGTGAAAGTATACTGGAGTATTTGCACTCCTACCATGACAGGTTGAATATCTCGCTAAATACCTTGAAGGCTCAGTACGCATGTGACACAAATGGTGGATTCAGGTCCTGATCTTGTAAAGCACGTATATTAATGAAGGTGCTATAATCCTTTTTTATTCCATGGTGATTGCTAGTATTTTGGGTCAGTGGAGCTTTGACTCATAGGCTGGATACATGTATTTGGCTGAGGCAGGGGGCCAAATTGCCTATGTGCTCTTACGCTGCATGGCTCCCATGCAACAGCAGAAAAACAGAATAACGTGGTGAAAATTACATCCCATTTCCTTCCTGACTTTAGTTTCCCCCTTCCTCCGGCTAGAATCCTGTTTTCTTTCTCACTGAACTCTCTGAACAGCTCCAGAGAAGGCTAACCACTGCCTTTGCTCATCTCTGAGTAGAAGGGGCAAAAAAGGATGAGGAATTTTTCCTGCCTTAAGCTACTCCCGTAAGTCGCCTACTAAGAGAAAATAAAATTTATTTTGTCATAGTCCAAGATAATTATATGGTTTCTGGGCACCTGAAATTAGTGTTAGATCCATAACTGAGAATGATGGATGCCCCACAGTCATATATTACAGTATCTGTTTAGCTAGCTGGAACATTCTGCCTGGACTAGTATGTACAACTCTCTGAAAACCACATTGCTCAAGTGAGGAATTCCAAGGTTTGAGAGCCAGAAACTTGATCAAATCCTTGTTAAAAGGAGGGTGTTCACTACTTAATTGTTCATATTTTTCCTCCTAGTGGTTTGCATGTGCATACGTTTGCACGTGTAAAAGGAATTACTAATTTGTGAGTCGTGAGAAGCCCCAGATTCTCATTGCTGCAAGGCAAGTTTGCAAAGTGATGACCATTAATCAGACTTGTGGTGTAGCCGTCTTGGGTGCTGTTCTGTTTACTTTTAACATGATCACATTTAATGTTGTGTCCAAGAGCTTCACTGTGTTGTAAGCATTGATTGGGGGGGAATGTACTGATTTGTGGTGTCTGTTCAGTGGTGCCACAGTACCCGACTCCCCTGCACAGCCTTGGAGAAAGATGGTGCAGCAGAGGACACATTACCATTTATCAGCCCTCTCTGAGCTGAGTATGCTGGCCATGCTAGTTGATAAACTTGCCTATCCTGGTATAAATTTTAGTGGAAGTGTCAAAGAGCAGCTTGGAGATGCAAAGAACAGGCTGTGCTTCCAAAAGTACTAGCAACAAAAATGACATATCAGTGACAGATTGGATTTCATATCCTTTCATCTGCACTAAGCTTACAAAGTGGCTAATTACTTAACTCTGAGTTTATGACTGTGCTAACTGGAGTGTATTCATGGTGTAATTACTCAAATAAAGCTGAGTTCAGCTTGTTGGGTACAGTATACATCAATATTGCAACATACTTTTTTGAGTGCATACTGTAACATAGATGTGAAAAGACAGAACTAACAGTCTTCGTCACAGTATAATTTTTCTCTTGTAGAAGTAGCCTTAAGAATTGTCTGTTCTTTTCATTAAAGTACTTTGAAAAAGGCAAAAATAGAAAATTGGGGAAACTGGACTCACTGCTCTTTGTTTTGAAATGCTGGCATTTCTATATTTATTTAATTATCTGCTTTTCTAAGCATAGGCTGGTCACTGTTGTCTGTTTCTTTTTAGAATCACTGCACAAAGACTTGCTCATTTGAATAAATGTTTGATGAACTTCAAATTAGGAAATTTCAGTTACAAGAACCATCCACTGAAATTAGGAGAACTGCAAGGCAACCATTTCACAGTTGTTCTCAGGTAATATGTTAGTACGTATTTAGACAGTTCTGTTAGAAATTTTTTTACTTTAAATAGGTAAGACATATCAATGCATCTTGCATTAGAAAAAAGAAGAAAAGTCTTTCTATTGGCAGGACTTTGTTGAATTTGATATGTGCTGTATAATGTTAATGTTGAGCTTTAATGTTACAGGGATCACAAAATAGTGTAAGCCCTTTAAGCCCTTAATAATCTGTCTATAACTTTTTTCTTTTTTTAAATGCTAGAAACATAACAGGAACTGATGACCAGATAGAGCAAGCAATGCACTCTCTCAGGGAAATTGGATTCATTAATTACTATGGAATGCAAAGATTTGGAACCACAGCTGTTCCTACGTATCAAATTGGCAGGTATATGTTGTTTTCATCCCCCCCTTTATTTAATTTTTTTTTTTTTTTTTTTTAAATTTTTGGCCGTGTATATCTGCTAATGTATTTTGGAGAACTTTTTTCTAGCATATTGCATGTGCCAGTTTTAATTTTAGATTCAAGAAAGAACTTGTTTCAGAACTTGCTTCAGCAGGTATCTTGCATAATATTACTACTTTTAATATTGTATAAATCTAAACACTTCTTTTTTTGGATAAATTAGCTAAATCTCCTTAAAATGTATTTAGTCAGTTCTTAATACACTTTCCTGTTTGAATCTTAGAGCTATTCTTCAGAACAATTGGAACGAAGTAATAGATTTGATATTAAAACCACGACCAGGAGGTAAGGACTGAAAAATGATACATTAAGTCTTTCTGCCTCTCCTCCTCTAAGAATTGTATGTTCAGGAAAAACACTTTTAGATTCTTTTAATTTGAAAGGATGGTGTGAGGACAGCTTTGCATGTGCTAAACTTCAGCTAGTTTAGCAACGGACAAGCAATCTTCAGACTCTCTCCCTTTGTCCTTTTCTTTCCTTGCTTTGCAGTTTCTTGCAGTGGGAGTGAAAAGAGACTGAATACTTATACACAGAGTCTGCTCAGACTCCACGTGGAGCCTTCCAACCCCAACTATTCTGTCTTTCTAGTAATCTGTGTAATTACCATGACTGAAACTTTAGTTTTTCAGCTGTTTTAACAAAAGGTGAAATGGATGCTTTTTTGGTGTGTAGTTAAAATATTTTTATTTTACATCCTTGTTCTAGCTGAAAAGGGATACTTAGTAAAATGCAGAGAAGAATGGGCAAAGACTAAAGATCCAGCAGCAGCCCTCAAGAAACTACCCGTAAAAAGGTGCGTGGAAGGACAGCTTCTACGCGGACTCTTAAAGTATGGAATGAAGAACATAATCTCTGCATTCGGCATAGTGAGTGTAAAAGTGCTGTGGGGTATTTACTTGAATAAACACTCTTTTGATGGTATCGTGATGAATTTCAAATAGACTCATTGATGCATGATGAGTAGGAGGTTACGTGTAAAATCTTTACACTTATCCTGCCTTTTTGCTTGAGGTACTGCTGCATGGTAACTGATGACATCTGTAGTTAATGTGTGCGTAATGAGCTTTCCAATTTATACAACAATCTCTGGTAGGTTGGAAGCAATACAGTTATACTTAGTAACCATATATAATACAGATCTGAGAATTTTGCAAAAGTTCAGTATCAGAGTTTTTCTGTTGCTTTACAAGTATGAATCAAACTGATAGTGTGCTAATGAATCAGCTTGGCATAGACGTGGTGCATTCACTGTCATTTTCAAGTACTGTAATCAAGATCAAGTCTGGAGAAAATACCTCATCACCAGCAAACTACTGGGCGCATTGTAAGAACTGAGGAATAATTTCTTGTTTATGAAGAGGATAATTAGCATAACACTGTGCTTTCACATCTGCAAAGTTTACTTAAGATTTCAGGAGGCTGAGTATGAATTCAGTATTTTGTAATAGTTCCATGTGTTTGATGAGCTGTTGAATGAAAAAGAAAATTTTAAAAAAGCTTTTTCTTCAAATTTAAGCACAGGGGTTTTTTGTGCGGATTTCAAACGTATAAAAGCATTATTTCTTCCCATACCCTTTTCCCAAATAACGAACAAAAACCAAATTTGTATACCAAGGAACTGTGTTAATCTTGTTGCTGGACAAGGTAACATTTCAAATACATGCTTTTTTTGTTATGATTGAGAGAAAAAACCTAAAAATAGATCTTTTTAATGTTTCACTTTTTTTTTTCTTTAGATACCAAGAAATAATCGTTTAATGTATATTCATAGCTACCAGAGTTATGTGTGGAATAATATGGTGAGCAAGAGAATAGAAGAATACGGGCTCAGAGCTGTACCAGGAGATCTCACACTTAAAGGAGGTAAAATCAGACAAACAAAAAGCCAGTGATGCTCTGTAGTTCAAATTCCTAGGAAAACAAGACATGTATCTGTTTATGTGGTACTGCATACATGTTCTCTTTTCCCTCTCAACCATTTTGGTCCAGTGATTTCTGAATCCATTGGCAAGTTTTAGTTAAATTTTACAAGGAATTGGAAGTTAGATAATACACTTCCATGAGCTGTTGGTTTGCTTGTTTTTCCAAAAAGCATGATAGGGAGGAGAGACTGAAGGACGGATTGTTCTCAAGAATGATCTCAAACCTAGTTGAGCTATGGAAAATTATGGAAGGATGTTATGAATGTTTTAACCACAGAAGTTTTTTGGTAGCATTAGTATCTTGTAAAGCAGAGACTCCACTCAGTTAAAACTTTCTTCACTTGGATTTGCTCTGGCATTTCACTGGGGTGAGAATCAAGTGGTTCATTTTCAATTTAGCTAATGTTAACTGTGACAGGTATTCATACCAGTAACTCTTCATTTTCTGTCCTGATGTAGCCACAGCTGTTCATATCGAAGAAGGAGATGTTGATAACTACACTATCCACGATGTAGTGATGCCATTGCCTGGATTTGATGTTATTTATCCAAAGCATAAAAGTAAGTCTGACTGATAACTTACATACTCACTCTGAAAATGTAAGTCTTCTTTAAGATTGTTCTTAAAAGGAAGATTAGATCTGTGCAACCTTGGTGACCATTAAAAAAACCACACTATTTCAGAGCTCTGATACATTGCTGTCAGCCTCTCCCATTGTGATAATAATAGTCTGCATTGTAATTTGTTTCATTTAACATAAATCTGTTTCATATTTCTTTTTAGCTAGTAGCTTTTCCAAAGAAAGAAATTTTTCACTGAGGCAAAATTATTTTATCTCAGTACAAGGGGAGGAAAAAAAAGGTGAAATGTTAATTGAAAAGTGTATGCATTTGATTTTTAAATTAGAAAACAAACGAAACTTCTAGAATTTGTAACCCAAGAAGTTAGGAAAAAGAACCAGATCTGTTTAATTAAATATTAAGCAATATGAATATTTAAAAAAAAAAAAAAAAGCATATCTTTCATCTCTTGTATATCAAGTACATTGGATGTAAATTGTTTTTAATGGAATAGGTTGAGTGGTCTATAATGATCTGTGTGCAACACGATGCTATTATTAAGGGATAAAGTTGTAGAATCATTTTGGTTGGAGGGGACCTCAGGAGACCATCTGGTCCAACCTTTTGGTCAAAGCAAGGTCAGTGCTACATTCAGGCCAACTTGCTCAGGGCTTTGTCCTGTCAGGTCTGAAACTTTCAAGAACTCTGAGTTCTCCTCTAAGTCTTCTCTTCTCTAAGCTAAAAAAGCCCAGTTCTCTCAGACTCTCTGCTACAAGCCCTGGCCTTTGGGGTGGTCCTCCATTGGGCTCGTTCAAGTTTATCAGCATCTGCTTTGTACTGGACACACTATTCTAAGTGCAGTCTCATAAGTGCCCAGTAAAGGACAGTAATTATTTTTCTTGGTGTAGCTACTGGCTAAGCTCCTGTTGCTATTAGCTTTTGTTGTTGCCAAGGCACTCTGTTAAGTCTCCTTTCCACTGGGAGTCCCAGGTGACTGTGAGCATAGTTGCTCCCTAGCCTGTACCGTTGCAAGGAATTAATCACTCTCAGGTACAGGACTTGGTCTTTGCTGAATTTCATGAGGTTCCTCTTGGCCCATTCCTCTAGCCTGCCTAGGTCCCTGTGAATGGCAGTCCTGCCCTTGGGTGTGTTGACTGCCACCCCAGCTTGGTTTTGTCCACAAACTTGTTGAGGTGAATTGCAGCTCATCCACTTACGCTGATAAAGGTATTTAACAGGACACATCCTGGTTCCTTGAGGAACTCCGCTTGTAACGAGCTTCTAGGTAGAGCTCAAACCAGTAGTAACTACCCTTTGAGACGATCAGCCACAGTTCTTCACCCATCTAGCAGTCCACCCACTGTAATGTTCTACCCTTGGATACAAGGATGCTGTGGGAACATGTCAACAGCCTTGCTAAAGGCAAGGTAGGCAATAGTCACTGCTCTCCCCTCTGCCACAGATGTAACCGTTCCATCATAGAATGCAGTAAGGTTAGTGGGCCTTTTGGTTTTTCATTTCCTTTTTCCCCCTTTGGTAAAACCATGCTCACTATTCTTCTCATCGTGTGCCCAGAAACATGTTTCAAGAGGATTAGCTCCATTATTTTTCCCAGGGACCAAAGTGAGTCTGACTGGTCTGTAATTCCCTAGATCATCCTTCTTGCCCTTTCTGAAGATGGGTGCAACACTTGGTTTTCTGCAGTCACTTGGGATCTCCTCAGATCTCCGCAATTTTTCAGAGATGGTAGAGAAAAGCTTTACCATGACATCAGCCCACTCTCTCAGCCTGTATCTTCTTCCGCTGCTGGTCCCTCTCTTTCCTGAATCTTGTCTCCAGGAACAGAGGCCTGGGAGACCTTGCTGGTCAAGACTGAGGCAGAGGAGTTGCTGAGACCATCAGCCTTATGTCTATCACTAGACCAGCTGCCCCATTTAGCAGCAGGCCAACATTTTACTTGTGGTATTCTTTTATTCCTGATGTTGCAGTTTAACTCTTGTTACTCTTGATGTCTGTTGCTGATTTCAACTGTAGATGAGCTTTGACTTTCCTAACACCACCATCCCTACGTGCCTGGACAGTGTTTATATACTCTTTCTTTGTAGTTGGCCCTAGCTTTCACCTACTGTATGTGTCCTTACATATGAGCTTAGTCATGAGTTCCCTACTTAGCCAAATCAGTCTCCCGATACATATGCTTGTTTTCCTCAGTATTTGGTTGAACTGCTCGTGTACTTGGTTGTCCTTAAAAGACCAGTTGGGGTCTCTTGAGACTCTCCGCCTGTCAGAGCTAGGTCCCAGAGCTAGCATCCCATTTATCACCCATCTCTGAAACACTTGGAAGGTGAGGATCTGTTTGTGATGCTGTGTTGCACTGAGCCACATTGAGTTAAAAGATTGGAAGGAAAAGCTGCAATTTTTTACATTCAATATATTTATACTGGGATTTGCCCACAGTAAGCCTAACTTATCCCTGTTTAAAATTGCCAACTGCATGAAGTAATGCTGGCAATTGCACTGCAAATCAAAGGCACCAGACAACATTTTAGTGGCAGTATATTCTTGTATTTCCGTTGCTTTCCCTGTCTTGCCTGGGTGTGCAGGCACACACTCTTACTTAAGGATACAAGACTGTAATACTCCTTCTGTTGGCAGTGTACTTAAAGGTCCCTACAGGCTAATTTCTTCAGAGGGCTCTCTTAACTGATTTCACTCTGCTACTTTTTCAAAGATAGAGCAACAGGTAGTCTGGCCCTTTTTTGTGTTTTGGGGGGCGGGGCGCAATTCTCCATATACCTGATATTAGTCTTGTGAAGTTTAGATAATTGGAAAGCACACGTGTGAGATGTCAATGAAAATGCCAATGAAATATTTTGTAAATTCTGTCTTCAGCTGAAATTTTGATTTGCTAAGATTCTTTTTTGGTTACTGCCTCTACTAATCAGATTGTAGAAGCAAACATTGTAGGTAGCAAGGTTTGCAATAAGTAATTTAAACTTCTGTGTAACACCCCATATATGCTGAAAATTGCTAAATATAAGGGAAGGAATGACCCATGACAACGGGCTGTTTCAGTCAGCCGCACTGTGCTCTCTCCTACTAAATATTTTCCTGTCTTGCAGTTGGTGAGGCCTACAAGGACATGCTAGTAGCTGACAATCTTGATATCAACAACATGAGGCATAAGATCAGAGATTATTCACTTTCTGGAGCATACAGAAAAATTATCATTCGACCTCAGAATGTCAATTGGTAAGTAGGAGGATAAAGGAAATTATACTTGAATTGACAGCATAGAGTATGTCTGGGATGACTAAGTACAAGAACCCATGGGGCTTACATACAGACTGAAGCATAGGTAGGGAGGAATCTCCCTGCATTTCCCTCGTGGTTTTTTCACAGCTGAAGTTGAACCATAGCCTTATTTCTTCCTTGGTCCTCTGTTTCTGTGATGCATGAGTGTCAAGACACGTATGTAGTTGTTACACTCCTTGGAAGGGCTTGCCTGAACACTTCGTAGATAATTATGTTGAAACCATGATAGATAATATTCAAAATAGGGGTTTTGTAGTCTTACTCTGAGAAAGTCAGTCTCCAATTACCTATCTATCAATCAGAAAGATTTGTATCACTTAAACCTACTTAATCAGTGTTGTTAGAGATACAACCTAGTTGTCATATGGCAACTGAATAAATACCTTTTAAACAGGTGACTGTACAAATGTGCAGAAGGACTTGATCACTGATGCACAGAAAAAAATAGAGGGTTTAGGAAGGAGACAAAAAATACAAATGTTTACACTTTATTTTAATTAGTGCTGGTTTAAAGCTTACCTGCTTCCCAGTTACTTTTTCAGCCTCGTCATTACATATGGAATTTCTGTTAAATGAGTGGCAGAAAGTAGAATATGTATTTAAGCCGTTTCAAAGAAGTTCAGATAGCTTTCTTCAAAATGAAGCCTTCCCCTCCCCCCCCAAGTATTCTTAGAGTTGACACTATTCTTCCCGTAATTTTATAAACTATACTTCTTGTATAGCTGGAAATCCTGACAGCCCATGAAAGAAAACAGATGAGTTATGCCAAGAAACTTCTCACTAATTTATTATTTCTTTTATAATCTTCATCAGAGGCAAGTCTTCTACATAAAGCTTTACGAGTTGTTGTATCATAAATGCCGTCTTACCTTATTTTATTAGAAAATCAATTCTATTTCAGTTTTAACTGTCACAATAATAATATTATAATAAAAATATAAATTTATAGAAAATAATAATATATCATTTTTATTCTAAATAATTAAAAATAATAATTCAAAAATCTTATGTACATTATAAAGGGAGGTCGTTGCATATGACGATCCCAGAATCCCATTATTTACTACGGATTTGGATAAGCTGGAAGGAAAACCATTACCAGTCCTTCCTACAGGTAAGTTGATTTTTCTGCTGCTGTTTGCAAAATAGAAGTTTGATCTCGCTTTTGCTTTGAACTGCTGCATATTGAAAGCTCTTTTAAGGAGGAGTTTTCATTTAACTACTGTCAAGCAATGGTATTAAAGATATCCAAAGTTAGGTGTCTAAGTAAGGACCTTTATTTCGCAAGAGTGCCAGCAATTCTGCCAGCAGTCTGTATTGACTTACATTTTCTTACAGTCATCTGTAAAATCGAGTAAATGCTTAGCAATAAATGTCTGTGAAATGCATGAAGGTGGAATTAAGCCACAAACTGTATGTTTGAGCATGTATTATTTGTGCTGAACATAAGAGACTACTCAAATGCTTAACAGAATTCAGTGGAAACTTTTTTTATAGCTCTGGTCACAAGGTCTTTTGACATGACTATCTACAAAAAGTGAAGAGAGACTAGGAATTAACTTTTGAAAAAACAAAAGTTTATTTTGCTTTTAAAAGAAGAAAACCCCCAAAACACCACTTCCCTGCTGAGAGAAAATACTAAAAAGAAGTTGGTTTATGAAATTCCACTGTGGATTGTAAATTGGAGTATGGTGGTTTTGTTTTATGGATTGGGGGGTTGGTTGTGAAAAATTTTAGTCCAGTTTAGATGGCACCCAGAATAAGCATTACTTAAGCCCTTAACAACTTTTTCTTGCTTTGTGTCTCCTCTTACCCTTTGTTAGATGGTAAATTCAGGGCACTGAAGATGGAGTTCTCCCTTCCCCCATCCACTTATGCTACCATGGCAATTCGAGAAGTTTTGAAAATGGACACAAGCATAAAAAACCAGACACAACTGAATACTACCTGGTTACGCTGAATGAACTGCAAAAATGACTGAGATTTTAACACATATAAAGTGTTTTCCTATTGACATGTTCTGTACAAATCTTCAAAGATGGGTAGTAAAAGATTTGTATTTTTTTAAGTTTTTATTAGTGCTAGCATTTAACTTCAGTAGTCATTTGCAAGATAGTGACTGTAATATAATATAGATCTTAGTGACTGGTGCTTTTTAATGAATGAGTGAGTTGCTTGAGCTGTAACATGGGTGCATCTTCAAGAAATGGGCTTGTAACAATGTCAGACCTGGAGGAATGTGTAGCTTGCTTTTTTTTTTCTTTTTGGCAAGCACTGAATGTTTTCATGAGTTCAGCACACCTTGAAGTCTCTTCAGATACATTAAATTACAGCTTTGGAAAATGAGTTACAATAAAATTAAGATACTGATGACCACTTCTATTGCAGGAGGTTTTGCTGGTACCACTTGTGCTGATGCATTAGAGGATTCTATTAGCGAGGCTTTTTACGGGCTGTAAAGATGTACAGCTGTTTTAAGCAGTTGGTCTTTTCATTGAGAAAATACGCAAAAGTATTTTCCAGTTTTACTAATATGTGTACCAAAGAACACGTCCTGAAAGTAAATTAACCCGGACGCCTAAGTGTACATCAGTAACTCCTTCCTTTACACATCTCCTGTGTCCGCTGCTGGCAGGGGATGAGCCGGGCTTCTGGTAGAAAAAGGAATATTACAAAGCTGTTCTAAAGAGGCATTTTCAGCCTCTTTCTAAACCGAATAAAAAGCTTGCATTGCTAAAATGTGAACAGAAGAGGGTCACCGCTGTTGCACGCCGCGGTGGCTGGAAGGCTCCTCCCGCCCGTGAAGCACCTCAGGAGAGGCGGCGTCTCGAGCAGCCGGAAGCGGTGAAGGCCGCTGGCCCAGCGGGGCTGCGCTTCCCACACAAAATCGGCTGCTCGCCCAGCCCAGCCTTCCTCAAAGCGCGNGCGCGGCCGGGCCGGCGGCTTCCCGGGGCCGCGGGGAGGGCGCTGAGGGGACCGGCGCCGGCTCGAGGGCTGCCACGGGGACCCGACCCGGGAGCGGTCCTTGCAGCGGGGAGCGGGCGGCCGGGGGGGGGCTGGGCCGCCGCCG
>VYXH01010149.1:397939-411836 GCA_013397275.1 Burhinus bistriatus
GGGAAGAAGGGCTCGCCGAGGCGTTAGCGGCTGGCGGGGAAAGGGGCTGCTTGGTCGCCTGGCCTGGGCCCTGGGCGGCAGGAGGCCTCGCCCAGAGCCTCCCCGGGGTCCGCAGAGCCTTCTAACGCTCCTGGAAACGGCCTGGCCCTCTGGCGAAGGTGGGTGCAGAGCAGGGAGGTAGTTGGAGGATGCTCCCCAGTGTTCTGTTCCTGTCTCCTGTATCCCGATCCTTTCCTCTAGCAATAAAAGAGCACCGCTTGGTTAGTGGTCTTCTGCGGTATTGTTTTCATTGCTGCAAACAGCATGGTGCTTGTTACTACTCTGTTGTCTTTATTCAGTTCTCCCTTAGCAACACACGTGGTGTCCTAGTTTGTTCTTCCCGTGCTCTCTATTGCTTCTCCGACTTTGGCTCATCAGGTGCACCGTTTTCTCACTCTTTCCTGTTGCCTGTTTAATAGGGGTTTTCACTTAGTTAAAGCTTGTAGCAGATAAAGTGCAAGTGTATTAATTTCATTTTTAAATACTGTTTTGACAGTGGTATTAAAAAGTCGAGAATTGAACTAGCCAAACATTTGTCATTGTTGCCTTCTTTGGTTGCACTGTACATGATGATCCCCTCAATTTCGACTCTGGTTTTCTCTGGCTGCTGCCAAATGTGTGGATCAGCAAGTACCTCTTCTGTTATACTGTGTGGGTTTTCTTCTTATAAACATCTTATAAAGTGATGCTTTTACTTTAGAAATCATTGCAAGACCTGAGTGGATACTTTGCTAGTAATACGTCAGTCATTAGTTGGTATCTCTGGAATATCCTAAACTTTATGAAAAGGTAAAGCAGAATATTGTTATCTTCCTTTGTATTTTACAAAAGTATTTTTTCCAGTATTTTTCATTAAGTTTTCTATGTTACATATTTAGAAACTACATGTATATTGAACCATTTTTAATAAAATTTACACTTTTGGGGAAGGAAGAAATTAACAGGCATATTTCTGTCCAGTAACTAATGTATGATAAATCACCAGTTGGATGTGTATGCAAGGTTTTATCATATCTCAGCTAAGACTTACGCCAGCAAATTGTCTCACTTAAAGTAGTGTATTTATTGAATGTCTTATTTAAGTTGAATTGCCCAGCTTTTCATGGGGTTTTGTGTCCTCAGTAGATCAATAGTTGTTGTCTTAGTGGTGACTAATTAGAAATTGTATAATCAGTATTGCAGAGAAAGAAAACATGGCAACTGTTGCTGTTAAAAAGAAAGAAGTCACTAGAGATCTAGATCATTGTGATATCCCATACTATGTTTCTGAATTTGTGGAAAGAGAAGTTGGAAATGAGTATGATTCTCTGAAGAAGCTAGACAACCTTATTGATACGCTATCTGAAAATAAAAAGCAGTTAGAAGAACAGGTAAGCATCTCCTCCCCACCCCCCCTTTTGAATATGCTGGATGACTGATTGATACATTGCTTTAATTTAGTTAAATATACTTAATGTCTCAAATGGTACTACTTTACATAGTTCAGTGTTTTTATGTCAGACTTAATACTTCTCTGTGAATGTAGGTACTTACAGTTTCATCAGAAGTCCCTAAAAGAATTCAGAATGCCTTAAAGAATGCAGAAGATTCTAAAAAGTCTCTGAGTCAGCTTCTAGAGGAAGAAGCTCTTCTATCTGATTCAATCAATAGTCACTTGCTGAAAGCTCAGCCATGGATGGAGGATCTCAATGTACTGATTAGTCAAGTAGAAGAGATTGAACGACACCTGGCCTATCTTAAATGGATTTCACGAATAGAAGAGTTAAGGTAGAGTCTGAGTACTGCATGTATGTTCTGAAACTGGTAACCCAGTTCGTCCCATCATTAAAATGTTTAGATTTGAGAAAGTTTTATCTTCATTTTCTGTTATACTTAATGAATTTTTGGCCTTGACCTTTCTTGTATTATATAGTGATAGCATTCAGCAATATCTGATGACCAACAATGTTCCAGAGGCAGCCAGTACCCTAGCATTCATGGCAGAACTGGATATTAAACTTCAGAAGTCATCTTGTTCTCATCTTCTTGCCTTTGTGAGGTCCACTGTTAAATTCTGGCATAAAATTCTTAAGGACAAATTGTCGAGGTAAGAGATGTACTGTCACTCTCTCGTCTTTGCATTGTACTGTAAGTTTGTGTTGAAGTGCTTATTTTGTGTTGCAGTGACTTTGAAGAGGTACTAACCCAGCTCCGCTGGCCATTTGTTGGGCCACCACAGTCTCAGGCATTCGGCCTTGCAGCACCAGCCAGTGCTCCTGATGTATACAACAACTTGGAGACGTTGTTTTGTCAGCTTCTGAAATTGCAAACCTCGTATCCTTTTAAATAGTTGTAGTGTATTTTAGTGAGAATAATAAATGTCAGAGATGCACATTCTGAAGGAGAATTATTTAAAATTTTGCTATCACTACAGACAGATGATGATTTGAATTTACGTTACTTTGTATTAATATTAGAATGTTTTTTTGTTGTTGTTTGTTAGAAAATGCCAGGTGCCAAAGTTGTCCTTTTTGGCAGTAGCAACATTGTAACTCCAAGTCATCAGATCTAGTGATCTCATGGTAGCTGATAGTCCAGATTTCATGAGGACCAGGCCTTATATGCTGAAGCAAAATTAGCATGTTAATAAAAAAAATGTTGATGTATATTTTATTTTACACAGTTAAAACTTTTCCTTTCATAGCCTTATTTGAAATCAGCCTTAATCACTTTAATATGTCCCATCCCAGAAGGAAAAGAGGGAAAGCTAAAGATACATGTCTTGGAAGGAGACTTTGCAAAAAGGCGAGACTATGAAGGATTTTCATTGGGCAGCAATAGTAGTCTGCCTTTGAGGTTAATCAGAAGGCACTGCTGCTCATCCTGTTCCTTTTTTTTTTTTTTTTTTTGTGAATTAAATCATAGCTGAAGCTCAAACAAGCAATTTTTCCTAGAATGGTTGTGGCTGCCTTTTTTTTTTTAATCATGGAACAGGAAGATACACAACTCTGAGTTGGTAACAATTTTGTTCTGGCAGACTGGGTCACAAATCAGTTACGTGAAGATGGGAAATCATGTATTACATTTATTAATCTCATGAGTCTTTTATTCTCCTCTAACAAACATGAGTAAGTGTGTATCTTGGACAGCCCCTTTGTTTGGTACTGATAATGGTGGTTTTCTGTGTTCTTCTTTTAATGACACGAGTTTCCTAAATCAAACTGACTTAAGTGACTTGTATTGTCATTGAATAAAATAATCCTTAGCATCCTGACTTGTATTAAATATTATATAAACTGAAATATTTTGAGTATCCTTCATATTTTTGAGGAATTGTATTGATTGCATAATACTGCCTTCAGCCAATGAGGTAGAACTAAAAAATGTTCATTTTTATAAACCCATTCTATTGAAATGATGATGTTGGGAGAATTCAACATTTAAATTCGTCCTTGACTGTCAAACTTAGAGATGAACTGTTAACTAAACCTAAACAATTGCCAGAAAAGTACTCTTTACCCCCATCACCGCCCATTATCCTTCCGATACAGATCATGCTGAATCCTCTTCAGAAAAGATTCAAGTATCATTTCACTGGAAATAAACAAACCAATGTTTTAAACAAGGTATGGTAGAAAACAGTTGATTTTTTTTTTAATTGCTTTTTTTAAGCAACAGATAGATTACTGTATTTAAATTTTATAGCTTTAACACTTTCCTTTCTGAAATTAAGATTCTTCAAAACTGTGCAGTTCTTGTGCCTACCTAAGTGCAGACAGACGTCAAGATGGCACTTGGAGACCTTTTCAGAGGCACAAGTATTTTCTCTGGGCCAGATGATATTACTTCTTTGCCCAGATCCTTTAGAAAGCATTACTACGATCTTAGACTGACTCCCATCATTTCAGAAGCTTTGATTAATTTCCTCTGTCTCCTTGTGAATGGTTTTGCACTGTTCCGTATTGGTTGAGCTCAAAGGCTGTACAGAGCTGTGACTTTGATTTTTGGTATTGTCTTTTGCTACCATCATGTAACTGAAAGTGTTGAATTCTGCTGTTAGTATATAAAATGTGATTAATCTCAAGGTACTGTTATATAATTAGTTTTCTGGGTTAAATTTTTTAATTGACTTACAACAAGAGATGTCCCATTTACCAGTTGGAAACTGACTCAGTCTTCAAAGACTGAGGATTTTTATCTGAGAATTGTCACTGGAACAGGTTTCAATGTGTTAATGCTGCTGTAATATATCTGGAGCAGAGTTTGAGAGCTGTTTTGTAACAGTTTAGTTGCACAAGTCTGTGTGCTTGTGTTGACAATCTTAGGTAAATGTAAATATATTTGCAATCTTGATAGCTGCTACTACAGTGCTTTTAAAAATAATGTTACATATATTAGTGGGGGAGAGGTTTTTTAGACATGAACAAAATTATTTCATAAGCAAATGGAAAAAATATGTTTGAGATGAAATTTGTGAACAACAATAAGTAAGCAACTATTTTTCTAAAAAACTTGTGAAGAAAAGTTTACAGGTAATCTAGTGTCAGATCAGAAAGATTCCAGCAGGGCCTTGCTCAAATTTGGGTTGGGTTTTTTGTTTTGGTTTTTGGTTTTGTTTTTGTTTGTTTTTAATAATAACTTGGATAATGGAATAAAGAAAATACCCATGTGAAATATTTGAAAGACATCAACCTGGAAGGGATTACAAGTATTTCAAAGGACAGGCTCCAAGTTCATTCACAATGATCTTGGCAAGCTGGGGAGGGATTGTCAAAAAGAAAAGGGAAAAAAAAAAAAGGTGATGCAATTCAGTGGACAAGTGAAAATTAATACAGAAATGAGAAACAAACACAAAACGTGGAGAATGTGAGTGCAGTTCAACAGAAGGTTCTTTGGCTATTGGGAGTGAGGAGGACAGGGGCTGCTTCTACTTGGACTAACATTGAAAAGAGTGTTCATCAAAAACTACAGTCCATATTTTCAGGTGTGGAAAGTGAAAAAGCTTAAAGGCATTATAATGTGAAATGACAAGGTGATAAGATTCCCCAGTTCCAGTGTGGGTTGCGGTTGGGTACACTGACAGTAAGAACAGAGCTACTGGGAAGAATTTTCCCAGGAGTGCATCCTTTTTGCTGTACCAAGAAGTAAAGACTGCACAGAAGAGCAGGAGGAAGTATGAGAAGCAGAAAGGAGGACCTCATGAGTGAGACAGCAGTAGAGAAGGGGGAGATAAAAAATGGAGCTTTTGCTTGAGAAGAAACAGAATAATTGGTGCATTTAAGACAATTCAAATCCAGAAATACTTCTCTGATACTGCTTTTATGAAAATCAAAGCTAAGTAAAACACAGTGAAAGATTTGTGTGATCTGAGATCAAGAGAAGGCAGGAGAAGAGACTGGTATTTTTAGAAGTTTGTCTTAAAATATTAGTAGCACTTGAATAAATGTTGTTTGGATGCATTTAATATTTTCTTTTCTTTTTTAAATAAGCCTGAGTGGTATTTAACACAAGTACTTATGTGGATTGGAAATCATGCAAAGTTCCTTGATGACAAAATCCAGCCAATACTGGACAAGGCAGGATCTTCAGTGAATGCTGGGGTAAGCACTTTCATGGTTTTATATATATGAATATGTAAGTCAACTTCTGATAGGTATTTGTACAAGCCTGCTTCCACTGATTTCACTAAGTATGTGGTGAGACTTAACTCAGTCTAGTAGCAGTTTGTTATGTACTATTTGCACATGTTAATACTTCTTATCTCTGACATTTTATTCACTTTTTTCTTTCAAAAGCTTGAATTCTCTCGTGCTCTAGTAATGTTGATTTTGGAGAAGCTGGCTGCTGATATTCCATGCCTGTTGTATGATGATACACTCTTTTGTCACCTTGTGGATGAGGTACTTCTATTTGAGAGAGAGTTATACAGCGTTCATGGTTATCTCAGCAGCTTTCCCAGTTGCATGCATATTCTGTCAGAAGAATCCTGCTTCCAAAGGTGGCTAACGGTGGAAAAAAAATGTAAGAGTTCTGCTGGATTTTGTTGGCCTCTATATTGCACAATCAGAAAGAAAGTATGTATACTTACACAAATAGCCTTCTCAAATAGGATAAGTCACTTGGACAGGGCTACTACGTAAGACGTACATATTTTTATACTCTGATTTTTTTGACTAAAAATTGTCTAGACTCAAATAGTGCTTTTGTATTTTGTAGGAGTCTTGCCACTAAGCTGTATAGAATTCAGTAGGCTTATTTTTAGACAAATATTCTATTTATGTGTGTGCAGACAAGGATGGACTTTAAATTGAAATGGGGGAAGGGTATTAACTTTTGAGAAATGAAGAGGAAACATCATCGAATCACAGAATGGTTTAGCTTGGAAGGGACCTCAAAGATCATCTAGTTCCAATCCCGCTGCCATGGGCAAGGACACCTCCCACTAGACCTGGTTGCTCAAAGCCCCATCCAACCTGGCCTTGAACATTTCCAGGGATGGGGCCTCCACAACAACTCTGCACAGCCTGTTCCAGTGTCTCACCACCCTCACAGTAAAGAACTTCTTCCTAATATCTCATCTAAATCTACCCTCTTTCAGTTTAAAACCATTACCCCGTAGATTGGAAAGGAGCAAGCCAACTATTAAAAAACAAAGCAAAACCCCCAATCAACTCTGACGTATTTGTTAACAGCACTGCAAATGCAGATACACTGAAGTTGGTTTTGTATGAAGTTAGTTGTGAGTAGTTTTTATGACCTGAAAATGTAAAATTTAACTTACTAGAGATAAGGCTTTTATGTTTATATATTTTAGAGGGTTTTCTGTTAGGATTTTTTTTATTAAAAACTTAAATGATTTACAAGTTCTGTGCATCTCAGTTGCTCTTCAGAAAATGGACTCTATGCTTTCATCAGAGGCTGCGTGGATATCACAATACAAAGATATCACGGATGTAGATGAAATGAAAGTCCCAGACTGCGCTGAAACTTTTATGACTCTCTTGTTAGTTATAACAGGTAATTATTAATCTATGGGCGTTGCTCTTGTTTGTAATGAATAGTAAAATAACTTCAACTAACAGATTTCTTTACGAAATATCCATTGTCAGCAGTAGTCACCAAATGTTGCAAAGTTGTGATATTCGCAGTTTAATAAAAGCTGTCCTGTTTATTTTGTGTTTTGGACACTAACTCAAGCATGAATAATCTTGAGCTAGTGACATGTTTACAAAATAATAATTAAAAGATACATTTGATATTTAGCATGTTAAAACTCGTTCATACTTTAGAGAATATAATTTGTTACAATGCAGTCATAAAAAAAAAAATCCTACTATTCCTTTTGACTCTGTGACAATTTAGAAGCTATCAAGTGACGTCTGCTTTCTTGGACCAGAATATAATAGCAAGTTTTCAGGAGACACTTAATTGCATATTCAATGACTTTATCTTACTCTGTGTGAGTACGCTTTAGGGGCCACACTGGATGGTGTGGTATAATCACATACTGCTTAAGGTATTAGAATACAAAATGCTAGTGGAATCAGGAGGGGGAAGAATGTAGTTTATTTATGTGTTTAGCTTTTGCATTATGTAGTTTCCTTGAAATAGTTAAAATTTGTCAGTTGTTTTAAATACTATATGATGTTCTCACAGGCATAAGGTTGTGTAGTAAGATGACTGTAATGTTTCTTTTTGAAAAGCTTTTATTCAGTGTTGGAAAACCTAAAAACATTATTAATGTCTTTCCAGACAGGTATAAGAATCTTCCAACAGCTTCCAGAAAACTACAGTTCCTGGGCCTACAGAAGGAGTTAGTTGATGATTTCAGGATACGATTAACTCAAGTAATGAAGGAAGAGACGAGAGCTTCCTTAGGATTCCGATACTGTGCAATCCTTAATGCTGTTAACTATATAGCAACAGTGTTGGCAGACTGGGCTGACAACGTAGTAAGTAATTATTTTACTTTAAAAAAAAAAATTAAAACATGGACTTTGGATGTTTGTTTCATAACAAACATTTTATTTTCAGCACTGTTTACCTACGTGTATTCAGAAGAATTAATTATGGAAAAAATAGAATGAGGTGCAAATTCAGATTTAATAAAAGATGTATAAATAAGGACAGATTATTGTTTGAGATCTAAACTGTATTGATGATAAACCTTCTAGGGAAATGCAAAGAGAGCCTAGGGGTTAGAATAATCTGAACAGACAAAAAAGTAGTCTCCTTTACATGCTTTGTATTGTAAAAAAATTAGTGAGTTGATTTTGGAGATCTCTGAGCCAGTGTTAACGGCATTGATGTTGAAGTGTGTGCAGTAGCCTGTGCACGATGCTTGAACTACTCCCATGGCAGGTGAGCTTAAACAGGTTCAGCTTGGGTTTCTGCATTGCAACACAGTTTAGGTGTTGCTCAGAAAGGCCACTTGCTGATAACTGGGAATTGGGAATTAATTATTTTGCTATATAATAGTCTGGTGGCAGCATGGCTATTCTGTAGCATTTCAGCTTTTCTATGGTTATTGGTACAAAAGGTGAAAAAAAACCCTGTTACACGTTAAGTGTGTAGAAATGGGTATTGTGTGCGAGACGGGCAGCCTCCAAATTCTTTTTGTCTTCACAGGAGACTGGGGCTCTAGCAGAGGATAATCTTGATTTGATAGGGCAGCAGCCTTCACGTTGTATAGCAGTGTCTATCTACGTGTCTTGATCTGCTTGAAAGCAAACCCAACAAGTTGTTACCACTATGTAACAACTTCATCCATTTTCTTGATTTTATCAGCCCAGCAAATTCATAATTTAATGAACAAGTATTTCTAAATCAAATTACAATTAAAGATTCTATTTTACTTTTGCAAACATTAAAAAGGTCAAAATCAGGGGTTTTTTTTAAGCATTCTGCTGTCAATCTTAAAATATCTTTTTAATATTTCTCTAGATCTATTCCCATTACCTATCTGCTGTTGTATCTGAAACCTGTATCAGTTCCATCGCTAGGATTAAACCACTGTGTTTTGTTTTTCACTGAATCAGGAAAGATAGTGTTTTAAAATCTTAAAATTTTAAGTTTATCACTGTGTCAGGAATGTGTTTTCTAGAACCATGGCTATTAAAGTACTGATGAAAAGTTCAAAAGGTAAGATTATTTTTTGTAGTATTCATATCTGGTTTTGTTTGTCTAGTTCTTCTTGCAGCTACAGCAGGCTGAACTGGAGGTTTGTGCGGAAAGTAACACTGTCAGTAAACTACAGCTAGGGCAGCTGGCTTCGATGGAGAGTTCTGTCTTTGATGAAATGATTAACCTCCTGGAACGCCTGAAACACGACATGCTGACTCGTCAAGTGGATCATGTCTTCAGAGAGGTCAAAGATGCTGCAAAGCTGTACAAAAAAGAGAGGTGATTCTGTCTGTTTACTCTCCTCCCATATTAGAATATTATTTCCTGTTAAAAAAATTGAGGTAAATAAAGGCGGGAATAGCCAATAGCCAAAATTATTTTCCTGAATAGGAATGGCACAGGATAGTAAGTTTTGGAAAATTCTCTTAACATGTACTTCAAGACTATTTTAATGCTATGTTGTCTAAAGTAGTTCCACAGTCAGTGAGGGCGTTATCTTAAAAATCCTGGTAAGAATTCTGGATCGCTCTAGTTTGGACAATAATTATTTTCTTCCTAGTAGTATTAAAGAGTTAATACAAAATGCCCTGTAATGACTGGTCTGTCGTCACAGACTCATAGGGCTTCTTGAATGTTTGTTCCTGAGTAGAATTTCTGAAGTACTTCATAAAAGAAATAGAACAACTCAGTGGTTTTCTAGATTAGATGGGCTTTCTTTGAACAGCACATTCAGGGATTTATAACTAAAGCATGCGTTTACTATTAAATGAAATTTAAACATAGCATTAGACTGTGATTACTTTTAGATTTGAAATGGGAAAGAACTCTCTGAACCATTGTAAATGGGTAAGATTATTTTTTTAAAGGATAATTTTAATGTCAGTTGTGGTAATATGAATAACTTCATTATAATGACTTCAGTGTGGTAATTTCTTTCAGGTGGTTATCTTTACCATCTCAAGCAGAGCAAGCAGTCATGTCTTTATCAAGCACAGCTTGCCCAATGTTGTTGACCCTACGAGACCGCTTGCTACAACTAGAACAGCAGCTCTGTCACTCGCTGTTCAAAATTTTCTGGCAAATGCTTGCAGAGAAAGTGGATATATACATATATCAGGAAGTAGGTATCAGCAAAATGGGACCTATGCAATACAGTGTAGGTGTCAGTGACTGGCCTAAACAGCAGATGCATCTCTGTGTTTGTAGATAATTATGGCAAATCATTTCAACGAAGGAGGAGCAGCACAACTCCAGTTTGACATGAGTAGAAATCTGTTCCCTTTATTTTCACACTACTGCAAGAGGCCAGAAAACTACTTCAAGCAGTAAGTAGACAAACTTCTGATCTATCAGCATTTCAGAAGTGAATGTCCAGATGAATACATGTGTTTTACATATCACCAAGACTTTTTCACAGTTAGTTTTGATCCACACCTAAAATACGTGGCTCATTTACGCTTCCAATGTTTACAACTAGGAAAGTTTTGATTCTGCAGCATGTACTCAAATAGCAACAGACTGTGGCATCTTTTCTGGGGGATTTTGTGCAGTCAGGATGTCTAGATAAATTAACTTATGGAAGGAATATAAGTAGCACAGACTTCTGAAACTGAGGCCAAAGAAGCTACTCAAAAGATATAGTTACAACACAATAAACTATTGTTAGAAGAAAGACTACTTTAAACTATGTTCCCACTCAGAATTGCCTTGCATAGCAGTCTAGTTGCTTTCACTGATGAGAAGAAACTACCTTCTTTGTGGTTAGTCTTTTTTTAAATAACCCACAGTCTTCTAAAGAGTCCAGTGTTAAACCCCTAGGCTAATTGGGGCAGAAATCTTAATAGTTTTAAATAATATGGAGCATGGCATTCACTCTTGAACACTTGAAGACAAAGACTATATATTGGCATTTTTCAATTGGAATATTGACATAGCATCTTCGGGTTTAAGGTTTTTTTGAGCACATCACCTTCATAAAGGTAATTGATACATACAAATTAAGAGGACACAGATGCACAAAGGAACCATAAAAAATAATGCACAATGGGTACATGGCTATCTAGCACATTTAGACTAGAAACAATGTGACAAAGACAGGGTATCTGTTTGCTCCCTAATGATATTAATTAGGGAAAATGTTCAGATTCTAGCAACTGTCTGTTAAACTGTGCTCTTAAAATATACTGAATAAGAAGTTTCTAATTATCTTAGGGGAAAATGTAGTTAGGGGAGGCTAGACTGATTAAGTGGTAAATTCTGTTCTGTGTTTTTAATACTGGTGGAAAAACTTAAGAAGCACTGGGAGGCAAAACAGTGATGCTTATGAAATACACATACATAATGAAAAGGCTCAGACAGTAATAACAAGTATACTATGTGCCTTGATCTAAAGCAGTACTTTTCAGTGCAATACTTCTGATCCTTTTCAGAAGTCCATGCAGGTTTTTTTATTGGTCACTGTGTGCACAAAATTAAGTGTATCTCATGGGTGCTTCTCATACTAATCCATGCAACTTTTTCCTCTAGCATAAAAGAAGCCTGCATTATCCTGAACCTGAATATTGGTTCTGCCTTGCTTCTGAAAGATGTACTACAGTCAACTTCAGAAAATGAAACAACATTAAAGCCAAACCAGCCATCTGCAATGGCAGCACTAAATGAACTTGGCATTTATAAATTAGCTCAAAAGGATGTTGAGATTCTTCTCAATTTGAGAGCTAGTTGGCCAAACACAGGAAAATAATTCTTCAGAAATGGTTAATAACTTGGTCTAGATTACTTATTTCAAACAAAAGCAAAGCAAGTATGTTGTAATATAGTTTTTTTTTCAGTACTGTATGCTGAATGACTGGTTTAATCTAATTTTAAGCCTTGCTGTACACAGTTTCAAAAAAAATTTCAAAATGGTCCTGATTTGGTTTCGAACTGCACAGATCTTATTTTCCACAGTCACCTTGCCATTGCATTTAGAAGCTAAAACTGTCTTCATCTTTAATTAATATGTCTGCCTTGTCAGTGTTGTGTATTCTAAGGACTATTTACAGTGTAAGTACACCTGTGTACAATATGGACAACTCTTCCTTACGCACTGGTCCTTTACTTAAACACAGATGTTTTACATCTCTAAATCCCAGGTAATGGATGTTCTGTATTAAAATGTGTATATACAGAACACAAAAGGAAGCAATGAAGGAGTATGTCACTTGTTTTCTTTATTAATAGTAATTCATTTTTTTTTCTTTGCTGTACCACAGTCATCCTCTTTGTTTTAAAGTTTCTCCTTAAGAATTGTATAAATACTGTGTTGCAAGTTTGAAAATGGCATTTTACTTGGAAGTGCTACCTTTAAGTGTGGACATTTGTCATAACTTGCTGAAGTGGTCCTTAAAAAAAACCCCAACACAACACAAGCCCCCAAAAAAACCAAAAACAACTTCAGAAACAGCTCAACTCTTCATTTTACTCAATGGTAATGAGCCAACAAGTAACAACCCCTTACTGTAAGATACGAACTGAAGGAGGAAACTCCCAAACACTTCTTTTTTAACCACCTAATTGTATTAAGAAAAGCAATTCTCAAAAGATACCCCTCCAGTGCCTGGTAAATGTGAACAAGGTCTTGTTATTTATCCTCTTCAGCTGATTGCTCAAATAGAGGAGGGGGGGGGAAACAAGAAAAAGAGAGTACTGCTTAAAATCAGCTATCCACAGCTGACAAACCAGAAGAACTGAGCAAGATGCCTACTTTTAGGATACATAGCAGACCACTGCTCAAACTAATATGCAGCCCAACTCTCCAGCATCTTTTTCTTCCTAAGACAGGAAAAAAAGAATTCTAGTTAGATAACAATGAGGATGAATAGTTCCAGTTACTTTTCAGTGATTGCAACACTTAACCAAAAAATTGCCCCTAGAACCATACCTTGACCATGAGAAATTACTACAACTCTGAGCTTGTTTCATCTACAGGTGTGTTACTGCCTCTGGCAGAGAGGACAACACTGCTTCACTATTTCGCATTTCTAGATCAGTATTCGAAGCCCTGGGCCCCCTGCTGACCCCCTGTCTGAGCTGAGGGTAGGTAGGTAACCTGAGAGGGCTGCTTTGAGAGGATCCTGGAACTCAGATGGTGGAGGAAAACGCTGAGTTTGGTTCAGGTTACGGCAAGCCAAGCAAGATCAGGCAGTAACTCACCTTTTTAAATCTTGCAATGCAAAGTGGTTAAACTTAAACCAGGAAGTCCTTTCATTATATAGGTGTGTAAATAAAAAATAAATCTCCATAAAGTATCTCCTGACCATATCCGCCCCCCCCCCAAAAGCCCTTTCAATAAAACTTACACTTCTTCCTTAAATACATCCAATGTGATATTCACATCCTCTCCAAACTGCACATCTTCAGTGCTCAGTCCCAAAGTTTTAAGAGCTGAAATTAAGGAAAAAGAATTTCCTATGCAAATCTTGGAAAGGCTAATTTAACATTGTAAAGGGGCCTAGATATAATAAAAGCTAAACATACATAACTTAAACATATGTAACTTTTCTAACTTTCCAAGTTACCAGGTTGTGTACCAGCAGATGTGCGGATGCTTTTAAAGTGTCCATGTGTGTAGCTTTGAAACTATTTTAAGAATTCCGTGCAAACAANAGTCGCGGCACTGCTGCTCGCCGGCCGCCATCCCGCCTTGCCGCGAGACCGCGCGCGCGCCTGCCCGCGCGCCGGCCGTTAACCGCCTTCCCCTCCTCCCCCTCCCCCC
>VYXH01010149.1:412788-438452 GCA_013397275.1 Burhinus bistriatus
GTCCTCAGGGAAGGCAATGGCCGTGAAAAGGGAGGCGTGGGCTCGGCGGGAGAGGGAGCAGCCGCTCGCCTGGGCTGGCGGGGAGGCTGGGCCAGTCAGCTCAGGGCGTCAGGCGGAGTAAATCGGCTTGCGGAGGCTTTACCGAGTGCGCAGCCCCCGCTTCAGCGGGTAGAAAGCGGGAAGCAAAAATCCGTTTGCCTGCGTGTCGCCACGTTAGCACTGGAACAGAAAACCATCGCTTCCTGTCAAGTTACTAGTTTGTACCGCGGTTGCATTAATTCACGGGGAAAGCAAATTACACGCTCTTGTTTTTTAACATTTGTGCAAGTCTGATCCATTTCAGCCAGATTTCCTTCCGTACGCGGTAATGCAGTCTACACCTTTTGCTTTTTCCCATACACCGTCCGCTACCTGGGCTCCCTCGCTAAAGGGGCGCTTGGCTAATCCTGCTAAACGGGAGGGGTAACGAAGGCGTCAGCTGCCACCTAGTGGAACGTGGTCGTGTGTGCTCAATACTGGTATGATGCGCAAAATCAATGATCAGCAACTAAGAGTAAGAAAGGTTACATTTTAAAGTCATTCTTTAGGTTTGCAGCATAGCCTGTGCAGAGAAGAGACATCAAAGAACATTTTTATTGTATTACCCACTGTGAGCAGGAGAAAGATAATGAAATGTCCCACTAAAAATAAAGTTCAAACAAATCTACAAAGACATAACCATCTGCCATCAAATAAAAATAGACAATGATAAATAAGCGTATAGTAAAGAAAAAAAATGGTATTGCTGTGAAAAGTCTAGCACTATGTTTAACTATTTGCCAAAACTAAAATATCACAAGACAGTAATAGAATTCACCTTTTTTTTCTCCCTTACAGAATGAGTGGGAGAAAGGCAGCATTCAAAACCAGAAGGATTGTATAGCCATGCTCTGTCTATATTCTTTAGTATTTTAAACTGATTACGCTACTTGCTTCAAGTCTTAATTAGGGGCTAGAGGAATTGTAGGTTCGTAACAGTTACCTCCCTTGACAGCAACCTGGCAGTGATGGAAACCTCCTTTTCCTAAGGAATACAATTAATAGTTACCAAACCCATTCCTGCATTTGACTTTCCTATGTCTTTCAATAAAGTCTGCAAAGCACTAGCAAAGGTTTGTTCCTGAAGAAGAGTGATGGGAGAAAGATTGAAGCACAGAGACGTACAAACAAGAGACTGAGCTGGCCAGCAGAGGAGAAATAAAGACATGGAAAATACTAGACTGGAGAGAAAGGTAGGTAAGTCAGTGTTTGGGGCAGGGAAAACAGCATTTGGCAAAGGAAGTTTCTCCTTCAGTGGTCAACAAAGATAACCAGTATGAAACATATATGTTGAGGGCTGAAAGTTTAAGAATAAACACCAGAATTACAGGTTGAACTATATTTATCTGAGGAATGGTTCAAAAATCACTAAACAGAGCAAACCCCAATTTGATTGAGAACTAGGAACATTTTTTTTTAAATTTCATTTCACTGTTAAGAAAGCACAAGTTATTTCCTTGAAAAAAACATACTGATAATGCATCACATAGGGATTTTATTATGCTCAGTTCATACAATGATATATCAGCTATTATACAAGTCCTAAAAGTATGATAGTTTAGGATAATTTGTGAGAAGCTGACATGGACTATTGTAAGAGAAATTGAACTTCTGGTGGCTAAGAAAAACAGGGTTTGACAAACATCTGAAAGTTTTCTGGTTCTGTTACAGAGCTGCTCCTAGCGGAGTTTTAATCAAGAACTCAAAGAGCAAATCTATTTTCATGTGTTCAAAGTTGTCCTGGTTACTTAAAATTGAATTTGGTTGAAAAACTTTGTACCTGTTGTGGCAGAAGCTGAGCCTTTTGCAGACTAGCATTAATAACTTAAGCCTTTCATCTAATTACATAGGACTAAATAGACTACCAGGAGTCTTAAGGGTTGTAATGAAGAGGAACAGGGAATGCAGGTCAGGTATGATGCTGGTTGCAGAACAAGCATTTGACTTGCTGAGGAAAACAGGCAGATGGAAATATTCTTCCAAATGGGAGTGTTAGAAGACAAGTCTAGGGCTGTGGGAAGAGACAGGAGCAGCAAGGGCTGGGAAAGATGCGTAGGTCTGCCATATGCTTACTGTGAACATGCTGAGTGGCAGCTTCTTTAATGCTTTGCCTGCCTCTGCTCCTCCTCAACATGGACATCAGAAAGCACTATGCATTAGGGAGCATAGGGTGGAGCTATAGGGATTGGATCCTGCCATTTCTGTAGCTGCTTTGGAAGAGCTCCACTGCACCCTTCCATTGTGTATCCTCGAGGACTTCCAAGATACAGGCCAGAGGATTTACACATTTATAAGGGAAAGTGCTTAACATCAGAAATATTAAGCTTCTGGGTATTAATTACCTCAACAGCCAGAACCCCCCCCCCTTTTTTTTTTACTCTATAGAACAGCAGAATTATTCAGGTTGGAATGGACCTCTGCAGATCATGGGGTCAACCCCCCACCCTCTACAAACTGGGCTAATTTCAGAGTGTAGATCAGGTTGTTCACAGCCTTGTCCAGTCAAGTTTTTACACTCTCCAAGATGGAGACTCCACAACATTGCTTGGTCCCTGTTCCAGTGCCCAGCTACATTGCAAAGAGTTTTTGCCTTGTGTCTAATGAGAATTCCCCTTGCTTTACCTTGTGTCTATTACTTCTTGCCATTTTGTTGTGCATCACCAGGAAGAGACTACTCCACCCTCTCTACAATCACCCATCTTGTAGCTGAAGACAGCACTCCCCCTTAATCTTCTTGTCTTTTTTTAGCATATCCTTATACGTCATGTGCTTCACCTACTATCTTGGTAGTGCTCCACTGGACTCGCTTCAGTATGCATGCTGTGTCTGGTACAGTGGAGGGCTACACTGGACATGGTTCTGCAGATGCAGTCTCACAAGTGCCAAAACAGAGGGTGACAATCAGTTCCCTCTGACTGCTGCCTACATCCTTACTGCTGCAGCTCAGGCTGTGGTTAGTTTTCAGCACCCCAGGGGCTGACTCACATTCAGCTTGGCCACCTGCCCCTTTTCCTGCAAAGTTGCTTTCTTGACAGTCAGCACCCAGACATGGGGTTATGCCTCCCTCCGAGCTGTAGGACTCTGCATTTGTCTTTGCTGAAGCTAATGAGGTTCCTGTCAGCCCAACTTTCTAGCCTGTTGAGGTCCCTCTGAAGGACAGGCCTGCCCCTACTGTATCAATCACCTCCCTACCCCCAATTTGTTGTTATCCATGAACTTGCAACCCATCCCAAAATCCAGGATGATAATGAAACCCTTCAGCACTGTTTGGCCCGGTAGTAGCCCCTGAGGCCTGTTACTAGTACCAGCCAACCAACTGGACTTCAAATGGCTGACTTCAACCCTCTGAGCCCTGCTGTCAAGCTAATTTTCCACCCACCTCATAGTCCACTCCTTGAATCTGTATCATCTCTCCAATTTATTGTATGAATACAAAAGCAGACAGTATCAAAAGGCTTGCTAAGGGCGAAGTAAACAACATTCACTGCTCTCTGGTCAGTACCTGAAGGCTGTCATTTCATCACAGAAGGCAAACAGTTTTTTCAGGCACGGTTTCCCCTTGGTAAATCTGCATTGTCTAGACGTGGCTCCTAGGAGAGTTTGTTCTATAATCTGCCTGGGATTGAGACTGGGCTGAGCAGCCTACAGTTCCCTGGGTCCTTCTTGAAAACGGGCATTGAATTTATCTTTTTCCAGTCCTTGGTAAGCCCTGTACCCTGTTCAGCATGATCTTTCAAGGATGATGGCAGCCTTGTAGTGATATCAGCCTGCATCCTTGAAAAGCTTTTCCCATAGACTGGTACAGATCCAGCTTAAATCCTTAACTCAGGCTGCCTCTTACACGGGTAGTACCTCACTCCCCAGACTCTGCCCAAAAATCTGACCACAGACCTCTTGAATTAAAACCTGAAGCAAAGGCAGCACTGAGTGTACCTCAGTCATTCCCATGTCCTTTGTCACTAGGTTACCCCATGTGGTGGGGCCCACATTTTCCTAAGCCTTTCCTCCACGTTAACATACAGGAAGTGTCCTTTACATCCCTAATTCCAACTCCAGCTTTGGTTTTCCTAGTTCTGCTTCGGCATGCGTAGGCAGCATTTCTGTATTCCTCCAGGGTAGCCCACCCCTGCTTCCACAGTCTGTGTACTCGCCTTTTGGATTTGATATGTCAGGAGTTCCCCATTCAGCCATGCTGGCCTTCTACCATGTCTGCTCAACTTCCTGCATATCAGAATGGACTGTTCTCGTGCTTCAGCTAACTCCCCTGGGCCCTTCAGGGCAGTCTTCTGGGGAATTCTGCCAAAATAATGTGTGCAGGAGACAAAGTCTGCTCTCCTAAATTCTAGGGTTGCAATTCGACTATTTATCTTCCTCACTTCCCTCAGAATCTTAAGCTTTGCTGTCTCCTAGTCACTGCTGCCAAGGCTGCCACCAATGTCAGTGTTCTCAGCCAGCCCTTCCTTATGTGTGACTAGCATGTCTAGCATAGCCAGACTCAGCTTGTTGTGCACTTCTGTCAAGAAATTGTCCTTGAGGTAGTACAGAAGTAGCCTGGATCACTTGTGCCTCTGCCATGTTGCCATCCCAGCCCCCTCCGCAAGAACAAGAGCCTGCAGTCATAAGGCTAAGCTGTGAATGTTGGGGGTTTTTTTCCAGTCAACTGCAAAATAAAGACTAAACCTGCCACCAGAAATCATACACTGAGAAAAATTATCAGGAATTAGAAAAATACTTTCAGTTACTGTTTCAGAGTCAAATAGAAGTAAAAATAGGTCACAAAAAGGCTAGTTTAATATCAGGAGACTTAGCTGTCCTACAGAACTGGCCATTTCCCAGTTGCCTGAAAACCCAAGAAATTGATTTCCTAGATCTACAGTGGCACTTCTGCTGAAGGCAAAGGGAAAAAAGAAGTTACTTAGCATGAGCCTTCATTCTTTGAGATATATAGTGTATTTGTCTGTTTAAGCGTGGCTCTGAGCCCACAGCTCTTAAGACCATAGATGCTTTTACTCTGGCAGTATCTGTACAGCGAGTTCACACTACACAGGGTGGTGGAGATCAGAGATCCATCTCCATTGCCTTAGTTTGAACAATAGAAAGGCTGGGCGTGCAGTTACAAAGCAAAAGTAACTGGGGATTATGCATCTCCAAAGACTGAAGTTACTGATGAGTAACCTGTCTTTTCCCCTATTTGACTGTTAGTCCACATGTCTATTCTAACAGCAGTCACTTCAGTCAGTACCCTGTGAAAGCACAATGATCAGGAAGAGGTCTTGGAGTGCTTCCTGATGTCAGCATTGCTCTACCAAATCCAACACTTCTGGATGCATCAACATTTGGTGAAGGTGAGTGTCAATGTAGGTAGTTTCCCACAGGTGTCAAAAATAGACATGCTCTTCATATAAGCTGCAATACTGCCGGTGCTATAATAGAGAATGTGCCGATTACCAGTACATAGATTTAGAAAATAATGCCATCTAGTCTGTTATGCAGTTAGCCATCCTTAGCGTAAAGATGTTCATGATTCCTGAAAAACAAAGATTAACATTCTTGGAGAACATCTGAAGTGCTTGGTTCTGTGAATGTAAAAAGACAAGACTTAGAGTGGACAGTAGTTTCTCTGTCTCATCCTGTGCTGTCTTAGAAATAAAGCAAGTAGATTGATTCAAAGGAAACTCTGTGGTATATCTCAGGGAGATATTTGGAAAAAATCCAGTGAAATACCTATCTAGGAAAAACGTAGTAGCGTGAGAAAGGCCAACGATAAGGTCTCGGGTGTCACCAGCTCTGAGTGTGAATTCAAGCTACCAAAAAAGTTGGTTAATGAATAACAAAGACCAAGCAATGAAGAGGGTTTGGTGTTAGGAAAATACCCTAAGAAGGCCCTAGAGAGCGTTTCTGAGAAAATGACCCTACAAGGTCAGCCCTACAGGTCAGTCCTTGAGAGGAGTTAGATCATCATTGTTGCTTTCTTCACATTTGGATCATAGGACAGGAGGTATGTAGTCCAGCTTCCTGCTCAAAGCAGGGTCACCTCTGAGGTCAGACCAGGCTGCTCAGAGCTTTATCCAGTTTGAGTTTGAAAACCTCAAAAGTCAGAGATTGCACCTACCTCTCTAAGCAACTTGTTTGTAATGCTTCAGTGTCTCCATGGCAGGAAAGTTTTTCCTTGTATCCAGTCTGAACCTCCCTTTCATCAGCTTATGTCGACTGTTTCTCACCTTCCCACTGTGCAGCATTGAAGAGCCTGGCTCTGATCTCCTAGTGACCTCATCATAGGTATTGGCAGGCTGCTATTATGTCCCCATAAGTAAGGGCAAGTGGTGAGTTGGAGCCAAAGGTTCATTACAGTGCTGACCCACTCACTTTGTGCTTCAATTTATTTTTCCCTTTTCCTTTCTTGGCAACCTCATAAGGGATTTTGAAGGCCAATCTGGGCCTAAAGGCCCTGGACAGAAGCTCAAGATGGAGAAGCTAGTATATGTCACATTGGCATTTAACTGCAGCTGAAAGGAGTTCAGGATTGGAAGATCAATAGTGGAGGTCATGGGAGTGAGTAGTCCAGTAATACTCCAGGGGCAAGTACAGTAGGCATTAGAGAATTGTCTGTTAGGAATGAAAGGACCAGTGCAGAGCCTGTTACCTACTCCAGGAGCAAACATATACTTGGCTTGTTCTAGGTTGAAGTGTGCACAAATGCAGCATTTCCCTTTGAATGTTTTCTTGCTTGGGAAGCATCCACGCTCAGGGTGTGAAGCTGTAGGCCTTGGAAGCACTCTACAAAATAACACAAATGAAAATCAGCTTTCTGCACCTTCTTGGTGTCTCCTTGATAACGAAGCAGCAAGCTTGTTGGTTATTAGTGTTCAGGCTATGTGGTCCAAACACCAATCTTAAAGGGAATTAACGAAGAAGGAATAACTGAAGGCAAGCTTAAAAAAACCCCACAACATGCAACCTCCCTCCCCCTGAAAAACCCACAACATGACCCCTCCCAGCTGATTACGGGTGAAAGTAAGAGAAAACTAAAGAAAAAGGCAGGCAAATAGTTGCAATTTAAGAGCGGAGCTGGCCAGAAGGGAAAGTTTCTTGCATAGGCTGTTGAGAGGATCTTCAGAACTGAGGCTACAGGCCTACAAATTCTGTATCTGTGGTGGGAAAGGCTAAAGGGTTGAGCCTGAGTGATGCTTTTCCAGTGACCTGTCTACTCACCTACAGTACAGCTCTCCAAATCAGCACTGAGTACATTTGCCACTGGGAAGGGATGATGGTTTCTCTTTTGCAGTGATGCTTACTCTGTCACTGTTCCCTCCTGTGCCTCAGTAGGGGCCAGGCTGGAAATAGCTGACACAGACATGGGACTCACAGGGTTGCAGTCAGGATTTCATCAAACTGTTCATTGCATTTACACCAACAGGCCTTTATACTTGTAGCATTCGGTAAACATACTTTGTTCATGCTAAACAACTTTTCTGAAGAGCTAGTGTTTTGTGGTGTCAATCAAAGTCACATCAACTGCTCCAAATTAATCAAACCCAGATTCAATTTCAGAGCTAAATCTCTTAGGTTTGGGAAATCTGCAAAGGGGCAGCTGAATGTTGTGCACCATCTCCAATCCCTACTGGTGTCCTTACCCTCAAATCCAGTTCTCCCGGATCCTGATTGTTATTTCCGGCGAGCTTCCCCTAAACAGCTTCCCTTCTCCCTTCTGTGGGGAGAGCAGATCACAGACTAGATCTAAATAGTTCTGCAGGTCAGCCACAAACAACAAAAAACCACACAAAAGAATGCTGCCCATGTCATTTGTGATGCATTACAAAATGAGAACAAGAATAGGCATGCATCTACCAGGGATTCTCCAGTCGAAGGGCAAACAGGGACCTGCTGCTGAATTAACAGCTTTATCTTTCTTCTACTTAGGAAAGTATGTTTTAAAGGAGGTCTGTACTTGTTTTGAGTAGTAGCTTTCAAGAGGTACTCAAGGAGCAAAGCAGCATAAAAATTTGCATGAAGTAAACATTTTTGTGTTCTAAAGTCCGAGTCTCTTGTATGAATCTTCTCCAAATATTTCTGGAATCAGTATGTGGCATTTCTTCCAATTGTGAATCCTGACAGATTTGGAAGAGTAAAACAGATACTGGTTGCAGACAGAAACGACTTTCTTCAAAAATAAATATTTCTGTGATAAAAACAGAAGCATAAAAACTAGAGTGCAATGAATAAAAAAGTTACAGTGTGATCAGCTTCCCTCTGAAACTTGTGGTATTTAGAGCATGTTAGATAATACAAGAAAGAGTACTGCTACAAGCAAAATACTTGTTGCATAACCAAACAAAGGGTGGGGGAAATGAACTCCAAACAGAGAACAGCTTGTAAATCATTTAATGAACCTGCAAGTGCTAAAAAATTACTCAGTCGTATTTGGAAAATAAATTTAGTGGTCTTTGGCCTTTGCTGGCCATGGGCAATGATGGCAAGCAACTAGTAACTCATGGCTGCAAGATTCCATTTTCTTGGCTCTAGCTTTAATTTCTAATGGCTGTAGCTTTAATTTCTAATGGCTGCTAGAAATAGCAAAGCATCTTAGAAACACAATGTCATTCTTCAGCCATACACAAAGACCACTCCACCAGATCAAACCAGTATCTACTGTTACTTCACATGTTCGGTTTGTCTATACTAGAAAACGTAAGCTCAAGATTAAAAAAAAAAAGTTTTCAAAATATAAGCAGCTCAGACCAAGGCACAAATGGATAGTGGAAGTTCAGGATTGGCTTTTGTCACATGCATCAGAACATGCAAGACATTCCACAAAAAGCTGTTTACCTAGAAGGTAAAATTTCCCTCTTTTGATGAGTTTCCTGTAACACAGGCCAGCCTTCTGTCTCATCTGCCAGTTCTGAGCGCATGCATACAAAAATGCAGTTTGCAGTCCAGACTTCTTGCTTTTAAAAAAGATCATACCATAATTGTGAGCATCTTCCCTACAGTATCTCCAAGACTGAGCTTCCAGATACTTCATAAAAGAAGCATAAAAATATGCATCTCCCCCAGATTTGCAAAAGAGGTTTGCTGCGAGAGAACAAACTGCAATCCTCTCTGCAGAGCTGACAATCCGATAAACAATTTAAGTCTCATTTGATCTGTAATTGGAACAGGCTTTACACAGAACAAGAATCTTAACGCCTAGATAAAAGTTGCATTCTTAGTATTAACAATGATAAAAAGACTGGTTATAAATTTGTACTGCCCATTGAAGTGAGAATTCCTAAATCTAACAGCTCAAGCAAAGTTAATTCTTACACTGATAAGGAATGAGTAAATGCATTCAGCTAAGCAAAGGAATTTAAAAATGATTTATCAGTGCAAAAACCTCAGTAGCTGATCGTCACACATATCCTGACATGTAAATACAGAAATATTTTAGACATGAATGCCAAAAATAATCCCAGAGCAGTCCAGCCCTGTACAGAGAGCTGGGCAGATCTTTTGAACTACCAGTTGAATTCTCAGTGCTGGCTCTCTGCACAGTGTATTTCAGCCTCTGGGAAGAAAAAAAGGCAGTTTTGCAATACATACCATTTTTTGCTTTGCAGAGATGAATAATGACAAAACCCATCTCTTTCTTACAAACATATAAATTATTTTATTTACAAAGCCATGTTACAAAAAAAAATAATAATAATAAAGCAAAAAACAAAAAATACAATCGCTCACTAGAGAATATCTCCAGGCCCGGTGTTGAACCATGGCAGTATCAATCAGATACATGTTTGTTCTGTTTTTCCTTTTTTAAACTGTAAGCCATAGAATTTACTATTTACACCTACTTTAGACATTTATTCTGCTTACAATTATCACAAGCATGGAATGAATTCTATTTGATACTGCTAATACATAAAGGTGCAGGACAAAGAATGAAAATACTTAGTGTTACAAAATATGGATTGTAGAAAAGAAATTGGCTGTACAAGTATGGCATTTTTTTTTCTTAGAATGATTGGACATGCTTTCTTCAAAAGTATTCTGGAAAAGGTTCTAAAATCTGTAGTAGGAAAGCACAATAAAGCAGGTGCAAATTCATTTCTGTGCAACAACAGGTATTTAATATATCCCATGACTGACCAGCTATGCAAAACCCACAGAGTTTTGTTAAAGTGCCATGGGTCAACAGCATAACAAAATATAAGGTGTAAATAGAAAAATTTCTTTTTTTCTTCTTTTTTTTTAAAACAATAGTTCACTGAGAATCAGCAATAATAGAATATGCTGTATAAACTATTCTCTACAAAGGTCGATCAGCACTATTTACAATTGTTACATCAATACAAAAGAAGGCATACAAGTTATCCAAGTCGCTTTTTATGGCTGACGGGCCTATGCATTGCGTATGTGTAACAACCAAAGCTTCTGAGCCTCTATTGCTGGAAACAAATCACAAGATTTTCACGCAAATGGGGAAGAAAAAGAACTACCGAGTGAATGCTACACTAATAATGCATTATAGGCTGGTCCAGTTTGTATCCATTTTTTTCAAATGTTTACTTCCATTTCACTTTCCAGGCTGAAATTTTTGATACATATAATTAAATAATGATTCTTTGATGATGAAAGAACACTGTGGGATTTTACTTGGTGCTTAACTTTCCTGAAATGCTGTCAGGCGTAAGCCAGTTGAAAAAAAATTAAAGCAGCATTCAAAGGACAGGCTCCATATTCCAGCTTTCCAATTAAAAGATGCATGGAAAGAGCTAAAGCTTCCTAAAACTACAAAATTGCTCCTTCAGTCATCGATTAGCATTATGTCTCAGAAGCAACCACTGAATCTCACAACCACTGTTTTCCCTCAACAACTAGAAATAGCAGTTCATTGATTACAGAGGATGACTTTGTTACTGAGATTTTTAAACTCCTGCAGTTTTATAACTCAAAATAAATTAAAAAAATCAACATAGTACTGCTCCTAAAACTGAACAAGACAAAAATTGTGCAAAAATAACAAAGATATGTACACATTTTTCAGTCTGAAGAAATGTACAATAAAAACATAATTCAAAGAACATTTTAAAAATATAAACATTGCTTAAACTTTCCTAAGTTTCATACTGTTTCTGAAACTATACCGGTCAGTTAGCTCTGAAGTATAGCAAAACATAAATTATTACAAAATTAACACTATAAAAATTTATTTTAAGAATATTTCTAAACTTTTTTCCAAAGGGTCTAGCCTTGTTTATAATTGCTTAAACATTTTTAGTCTTAAAATTTGCCTTAAGCCTTCTTTTTTTAAAAAAGAAAGTAGTAATAATCTCCCTATTTGCAGTCTCTCGCCTTTCCCCAAGATGTAAATAAACCAGCATATAAGTGCACTTTTAACACTGTAGAAATAAAAATTAACTCCTCTGTACTATTGTTCCAGTAGCTAGTATTGGCTTCCTGATTATAAAATCTATATTTTATTAAAAAATTATTCAGTAATCCTATAAGAAACACTGTCAGTGCAATTCTATTAATGCAAGCCAATCTGCTCAACTCCTGTCCTTGCAAATCCAAACTGCTTACTGAAGTTATCAAGTGCTACGATCTTAAGTGTCTAGAAATCCACCAAGGTATGGGGATTTTACATGTTGAGCCCCTGATAACATTAATTATAGTTTGGCGCAAAAATCCTCTATGCATTGATTGAAGTATAGATTCCTTAAGAGCCTGATCCTGGAAGAGGCTGAACGCTCAGAATTCCCACTGAAATTATTAAATGCTGTAGGTACAGAGCACCAGTCAGGATTAGTCCCTAAAGTTGCAGTGCCCCAGCTGTTTGCAAATTACTAAGAAATGCACTCAATTTTTATCCATAGGACAAGCTTAAATACAGAATTACTGTAATTTTTATTTAATGAAAAAATTTTGAGATCCTTTAAATAAATTCAAATCATGATCTTTTTTTTCTTTTTTTTGTTTTTTTTTTTTTTTTTGGAATGTCTGCTGTGTTCTGGTAAGGAAACAAAGGGAGCATTGCAACGCTAACAGCTTTAAAAGGCATGAAACATAACCAAGCAGAACGCACAGATCAGTGGCAAATACAAGTGAAAAACTAAACAAATCACTATTACAGTTTTCTGTAAATTTAATTCTCTTTAAAACCACAAATTCATAAAAGGTTAAATCCATCTGCAGGACATAAAAAAGAAAAACCCTGTGGAGTAGGGCTGCTGAGAGCTAGAGATTATAGGCTGGTTCCTTTTCCTTGTTATGGAAGAGTCCTTATTCTACCAGTCCGGTTTGATGTCTTCTAAAAGAGAAACCAGAGCCAGGTTCAAAAATCACAAAATGTCCTTTAGTATATAATACTTTAATAACATCTGCATCTGACAGAACTCAAAGCAGGAATTTATTTCAAGTCCCTGAACTAAATTCCCTCCCTGTTTACTGATTACATTAGACCTTTAAGAAAAGGAACTGCTTTGAATAAACAGCATATTTCCTTTTGGGATTGTCTGATTTTAGTAAGCTTTGGCGAATCTCATGTTCATTAACTTGGTGTATCATTACAAATAAAGAGCAGCAAATAGACGACAACTCTGAAGAATCTTTTCCTCTACACAGCATGTTTTCATGCACAAGGAATCCCCACACAGCATACACGTTGCCACCTTCCCTTAATAAAATGATCTAGTTACTCAGTATTTAAAAACCACGGCATACTGAGGTCTTGAAGTGTTAACACATTCAGGCACCTAAAAGCACTATGAAGACAAAAACACTTGATTAGTTATAAACCTAGAACAAAGATAAAATCTGGAGATAACAAGCTTTTAATATATAATTTGTATTAACAAGCACAGATAATTTGACTGTACAACTACTATTTCATTAATATTTGTTAAAAACCAAGTAGGTTTTGTAGGGAAAAGTAATATTCTTTTATTAAAGCAACAATAGTTGGAAAAACAGGCACGCTTTTATGTATACAAGCCTCTGTCCAGGTCTGAAATAGATGCAGCAACATTCAAATTAAACATGAATTGAGAACAATTAATCTGAGTTTAACCTGACTGAGTTTAATGCGAGGGGAAAGAGCAGACAGGCCCACACCAGTTATCCTCACAGCCACCAGTCCCCCACAGGAGCACCCAAGAATACACTGTGCCTCAACAAACGTAGCAAATAACTGAAAGAAACTACTTGTGTGAAATCAAAACGAGCGCGGGGCACCTTTATCTCCCAACTCAATAATGAGAAACACCCAGTTATTGGTGGTAGGTGACTTTCATGGCACTGCCACATGTCCTCTCAGCTCTGACTGGACACCTTTGGAAGGGGAGCAGGGAAGCTAGCCTTCTCACTAGGACTGGACGCAGGCCATCACAAGTTGAAACGAGACTGGTTTTACACCTCCCGCAATTTCCCAAATGCCTCATTCTTACCCAGTCACTCACCCCTGTGTTAAGGACCCCTCTCCCTTCTCTTGAGAAACAACAATCTTCTCCTCTCTTCTAACGCCCCCTCTGCACCAGCACCAGGTAACACAGGGGAGGCAGTCCAGAGTAAATGCTCTATACTCACGTTTACCTTGACGGCTGCACTTCTACTCCAAACTGCATTGTTGAAAGTCTGTTGTTCTGACTTGTATTTCTTAAAACTTGCCTGTTTTTTCCAACTATAAACCCCAGTGTAGAGCAGAGATTGTCTCTGCCTACAGACCTTGCTTCACTTGGACTCCCTGATTATCATGGTTATAACAACACTAATGTTAAAAACAAGCGAGATCAAGTCCCCCAATAATACTGTTACTGACACAGCATATACTTGCAGATCCACTTATTGTTACCTAATTAATAAGACCTTTATAAAGACATATTATAGCACAGTTTAAGACTAAAATTTTATTTAGAGACTATTCAGTTACTAGATCGGAGAGGAAAACTGTCAACAAAGCAGCTCAGATTTATTTTGACAGTGACAAGCATTTACTAGATAAGTAATCATTACTCATGGTTCCAAATACTAAAATCCTGTGTTAGAGTTTAAAAAAAAAAAGTTTAATAAAAATACATCTTGGTTTTCTTTTGTAATTGTATTCTGAGCTCCATATTCAACTACCAAACTGACAGAAACATATTTTTAACAATAAAGTTTGTGGGACTTAAAACAAGCAAACACTTCTATTTTTGATAAAGTTACGGAAACAGGCAGCTGAAAAGCTCAGCAATAGCCTCTGTTTACATAAGGCTGCCACAAAATTAATGTTTTGTTCTGTTAGGTTTTCCCCATGGGATCTAGGCAACAGATCCCAATGAGCTCTGCTCCTCGGGTAGTGTGTATTTTATACTAACACAAGAGCAGGAGGTTAAAGCAAGAACAGTTTTGCACTTCAGAACAGCTCTACCCCATGTTTGTTACTGGCAGTTGGGTGACAGTGTCTCACACAGGAAAATGCCACTCCCTAGAAGTATGAAGAAACTTTCCATTTTTTTCCCTTCAGAGTAGTTCTTCCATACACAGACTGCTTTGCATTCAGCACCAAGAGAAAAAAAAAATTTAGTGTTTGGCAGTTCATCTCAAGATGTGAGTGACTCAGAATATTTTTAATGGGGATACAGTTTCGGTTATCGTTACTACAATCATTACTATTCTTTTGCTCTGTCTGCACAGCAGAAACTAAGCAGCACAGCCGTTTGGAATAACTACTCCTGTATAATTTAGCCAGACTATGTAACAGAATTCTAAAATACTGACTGGTTGTACAGAAAAATCCTCTCAAATTTTTGTTTACTTGGGTCTACACCTTGCTGAGGTGGGAAACCTTTTCATACCAAGGATCTTGATGATGAATTCTTGATAAACTACTCAACTTGGGAGAGTCAAACAGTAGGGGCCATATTAAAAAAATAAACTAGTCTATCCGTCCTCCAGACAGATGAGGGCTGGATCACATGTCAGGCACCTGTCCTCATAAAAAAGCTGAGTTACAGAATTTGTTATAATTATCTGTATAGTAGTCTGTGTGATAAACAGGCATGGTGGGAGCACTAAGGATTTCTCACAGTCTACGAAGAACTCAGATTACGCTTAACTTAGTTACGCTTTCAGATTAGTTTCTCTGAATAGTCAAGTGCCCTGCCTTCTCTGTCCTGTTTCTGTCCTCCCTTTACTGCTTTCACTTCTGACCTATTTTTAAATGCTGTCCCTTCTATGCCAGTTTGGGGACTCTGCTGTGCCATCTCGCTCAGCAGAGGAAGTTGGATAGAAAAACCACATCAGTGTAGCTGGATCCTGTGCAGACAAGTTTCTGCTGCTGCTGAGTTTGTATCACCAAAGCAACAGCCAGTGACCAGCACATAAGCCAACCTGAGGTGTATTACAGGTTGTGAAAAACAAGCAGAAAACTTGTTATACGTAAATCTCAGAGGGGAAAATAGCTGAAAAAAAAAATTGAGAGGAGAAATCTAGTGTTAGTTCACTGAAAGACAGCTTCTATAAAGAATCGTATTCATAAAGAAATTGTATTTTAAGGTTTTACAGTATAAAATATTTCAGAAGCACTTATAGACTACTTAAGTACACTTTTTTTTTTAAAGCAACTTACTTGTCTGTTGTGTACTGGGTTTGATGTACTCGAAGGACTGGATTGTGACAAAGCTACACTGCTATTTTTTCCAATCTGAAAGACATTAATTGAGCAGTATTGAGAGGCATATTTGTCAGTTGAATGCAGATGCTGGTAATGGCCTTCCCTTTCCTGTGTAAAGTGGCACTAATTGCTTTGCATTTGGAACACAGGTATTTTGCTACTGCAAAAGATACACTTCAGATAGAATCATAATTATGTCTCAGAGCCTGTATACTTTAAATAAACTCTTAAAAGGCACAGAAATACTAATACAGGTCAGAAAACAACATAAGAAACAGTTACCGAGGGAATATAGATTGTAAAATGCTACCTCGCTAGACTGAAACACTAGTTTCTCTAGTTACTGGAGTCACTTAGTGCAGCTCATCAGCAATTGAGAGAGCACAGAGTGAGCAGGGTCACAGACTCCTCCCCAACAGACCTTCCCCACTCCTGGGGAGTTTAAAGCAAGTGGCCAAGCACCATAGCATACCCTAAATTATTCCACTTTCATCCATATAGAGTCTTCATTTATTATTGCTCAATAAAGCAGATATTAACCAGAAGAATCAAACTCCAGAGGTTTAAATTTGCAACTGTATCAGTTTACTGCATCAGAGAATTTCTTTGGGAATGAGTGCAAATACATTTTAAAAGTACTTAGTTAAAATATTGCAATATTCAATCTGCATGTTTCAGCGCTTGAGAGATTACAGCACTTTGCAAGAGCAGTCTGTCTTAGGTTTTTCTACAATGACCCATAAACATAGTGTAGATATTCCTGTTGTGATACAAAAGGGAAGACAGCTGTTGAGTGAGAGGAGTAGTTCCTCAGGGGTTACAAGGCTGATAAAAATTAACCATGGACATCTGCCGACAAAAGCCAGATGACTGGAGTTTGAATAGTTATTCACAAGGTCAATGGACTTCAAGTAACATCAACTTCAATCATTTGATGGAGAGGTAGCAAGGACCTGTCTTGTAAACCGTGAGAAATGCAGTTGCAAGTTTCTTACTGAATAGATGGGACTGTGGCATTGGCTGGCAGGGTTTTCACCAACATCAATTTTCTCCTTCCCTTCTGCAACATCACTTGTTATTTTGCCATTTCACATTATATATGTGAAAGGCAGCTTTTGTCTCCCTCTCTGTATCTGCCTTTTCTCACACAGTGACTGTTTAAAATAGTGATCTCTGTTCACGTTCTATCCAGAAGAAGTGTTTCAAGTTTTTATTTACAGCTAATTCTGAAGGCAGCTCCCGTGGTACAGAAAGATTAAAAGGGTGGGCCTCTGCCTGTCCTGTTCCCTTCAGCTTGTTGTTTTGCATGCCACAGCTGTTCTCTAGGTAGTAATGTGCTTTTCTTCAATATACAAATCTTGACTAAAAATACACAACCTTGTAAAATCTTTCCGAGCCATTCAGAACATCATGACACACCTGCAAACCTTTCTTCTCTACATCCCCTATTGTAACATTCATAAAAGCCTTCTGTAATAAAATACGTGTCCATCTTTTAAATGGAAAAAGAGCCACTAGGAAATCAACTTGCTGAGATCCTAGAATCATGAAAGGGAATATTATACCTCTTTAGGCTTTCATTCATTCAGTGCTCCTACAACTAACAGACTGACTCTACATAAGACAAAGCAAGGGGCAACACAGCTTGCAGCACTGCAGTCAGCTTCGAGCTGCTTTACCATCCTGTCATCATTCCGAGTGGGAAGGGCAGTGCTCCAGGACAGAAGGGTAATTCAGACAGACTGAAAAGTTACAGCACTCAGCAAAAATAGGAAAGAAAGATTCCCAGTTGTGTTGGGTCTTTAATGATGGGAACACCATTTCAAAATGATTAGGATTAGACCAAGACTCAAATCTTTTTTTTTTTTTTTCCTCTTTTAAAATAAAGTATACTTCAAAACCCAATGGTTAACGCTTTCAGCTACTATCTATGCAGCCAGACTTGAATTAAATTAGAAAAAAAATACCTGAGCCTATCATCAGTCGCTTGATCTTTTTTTTCCTGTGCTCTTGATCTCTTAATGTAATTTGCCCTATTACATCAGGGAACAGGAGCAAGATTTTAAGTAATACTGATTTTTTTTTTTTTGTGGAATTTTTACTGTGATTGCATTCCTAGAACACAGCAAGTCAAAACAGCACAGCTTAGAAGCTATTTCAAGTATTGTATTCTCCAGAGCTTTAATATTCACGTGTAGAGTATGTAATATTATTTGACCCATATGCTTATGTGGGTGCAAATTTCATTTATTTATAGAACAAATAAACAATAGTAAACGTCTATTTTGTATTGCATACAATTCAGTATCTTTGTCACAATTAGCTGCCAGCCTGACATCTGAAATACAATCAACCCCACTTTACCTCCTATTTTTGATTTCTAGTGTAGCTCCAGACCAGCAGTGTAAGAGGAAAGTGTGACCAACTTTTACATATATAGACACACATATATGCATATATACATATATATGTGTATGTGCTTGTACATATATAAAAAACCATTATGTTTAAAAACCCATATATCATTACACTCATTACATATAATTAACCTTTTACTTAAGGAAAAAATATTAGTGTGAATTATATATTTACAAATATTCAGAAAAGACCTCGGATTGATTCGTTGTAGTTTATTTACTTCCATTACTGTGCAACATGCTGAAATACATCATAAACTGGAACAGGAATGTCCCACAGGAACAGATTTAATCACTAGGGAAGTCAGAATTTGAACTTGGAACCTCCTGCCTATATAAGACTTCCTCAGACTGCACTAGCTACAGATACAGTCTACGTACTGTGAAAAGACGATACAATCCATTTCCTACTACCGATGTTTGTACCAAAGTAACAATTTGTACTTACTTTCTTCCCATTTGAGATCGTCTATCTCAGGGCAATTTAACCTTTTTGGGCACACACATATTTAAAAAATCAGATGTGTGATAGAATGAAGAATTTACAGCATCCTCCACTGACATCAGTGACTAAAAGATTAGTTCTGATTGCAGGACACATTTAAAAGGCTATTTTAGATATTTTCTATTTTAGAAAGACAATGCCACTACCCATTTTTAAAAGCCAGACAAGTCATTTCAGTTGCACCTCTGCTGGAAGTAGGAAAGAGAAAATACACCTGCTAAGCCATTCTTTGAGACCTTCATTCTGTCAACTATAGCAGTTTTAGAATTCATTTATTCCTTTCTTCCACTCCGATTTCTGTCTGTTATTACCTACGGATTTCCTTGCCCAAGATCTCTTCATTTCCAAACTCCATTTGATGCACAATATCCTTAGGAAATGAGAGTTTCAGAAACAAAAAAAATTTTCCTAAGCTACCTTCTCTGGATTTTCTGAGGTATTCTATTTTCTATGGTTTTGTCTTCCAGATGCCAGGGCCAAGCTTTGTTTTCTGTGCACTGCAGAGCACTGGACACAGTAGCAGAATGAAACAGTAGATCATTATAAAGATCATATTGGCAGTTTTCACACCAAATCTTAATTCACGTATACTTTTGTCCTTATATAGCATCACTGAAAGAGAAGTCAAGCTCTATTGCTAGTGACAATGCAGTAAGAGTGCGTAACCGTATCTGTTGCAGTGACTTGAATATTCTGAACACATGCACACCAACTAAAGGTCATCTGGTTAAGATCTTAATTTCTTAATTTTTCCAGTTTCAAACAGGAAACAGCATCTGAGGTCAGGCATCTCAGACTCTCCCCAGGGGAAAGGTAGATGCAAGCATTTTACATAAGAGAAATGAGGAGACTTGCATAACATTAAGAAATGAATCAGCAACAAGTCTGGGAAAAGAAACAGAAATGCTGACTCTTATCTTCCTGTTTTAACGACACAATTTATTTCAGAGAGATGAGAATTAAGATAAAAAATTAATTTCTAAAAATTATTTATCAATTCTGGACATTCGATTTTACTTTCAGAAATACAAATAGCTACTTTATTAATTGAATTAAAAAATCCCACGAAAATATTTTAAGAAAGTAGAATTTTTTTTTTTTTTAAACCTCTCAAAACATCTTTCTATGATCGGTACAAAACAAATACAAATATGTTTCTGTATTAACCTAGAAAGAAAGTTGTATGATGAAAAACAATCTGAAGCAAACACACTATTTTCAGAATGCATGAAATATTTCAAGTAAGTCAGACATGACCTGCAAAAAAATAACTGGAAGAGTCCCTTACCTGCCGAGAGATGGAGCTGCTTGTAGGATCTGGCACCGCAGAAATAAGGTTGGCAGTGCTCTTTCTATGAACACTATTCATACCAGGCATTTTAGTGATTTTACAGGCTTTGCTACTAGAACTAGAGTTTTTACGTTTTTTTCCTTCTGATTTGTCAAAAGAAAGGGGTAGAGAAGAGACTGCATTATGTGCTCCCAGGGAGTGGTCCCCTGAGTGGTGCACAAGAGAAGATACAGACAGATTAGAAGAGTCAATACTGCTTACTACCATGCTCATATGTTTCACTGAGTCTGTTGAACTACTTGATAATGAAGTCCGTCCTGAGGGCTCCGATTTGGCACTGAGTGGGCTTGTTCCGTTATTTGTATTGTGCACAGACATACTGTTATAGGAAGATGTAGCCTGATAGGAGTTCAAAGTTGAACTGGGGTTCAGGACACAGTTCTTTTTGTGGGACCCTGAAAATGAAGACGAGGAAGATGTCTGCAAAGATAATGAGGATGATGACGACGATGATGACGATGACTGCGGCTTTTTCTTTTTATTACTTGAAGACTCATCACTCCGAGATGACAGGTCTTTCACTTTTGAGGATTTGCTGGTTTTTGTTTTGGATGGCTTGTGGGATGGGGAAGGGATGACTGCTGGCACTGGTGACACAGCTGATGGCGCCTTAAAAGTTGAGTCCATGATACTTAAGCTTGCAGCCACATGAGGAAAAGCTGTAGTGTGTGACATAATGGAATTCGTATCTGATGTTGTCACAAAGGCTGCATTTGATAACATGGCTGATGTCATTATGTAAGAAGAAGAAGTGATTCTTGAACTGATAGGTGTTGAAGGAATATACACCGCACTGGGGTTGCTGAAAGGCTGTAAGACTGATGCTGGAAAAGGAGTGGACACATGTGCTGCTGGAGAAGGCATGGGACTATCTGCTGCAGGAGGAATTTTCCTAAAGAGAGAGAAAAAAAAAAAAAAAAGAACGTTTTAGATACATAAAAAATTCCATCTGAACAACGCAGATAGGAAATTATTTCTGGGAAGGACTAACTTATTAAAAAAGGCAAACCTAGTTCATTCTAATTTTGATTCCTATTCTACCAATCACACGTATTTTAATATTCACACTTCAAAATCAGCTCTGCATTCTACAACAGCTTAAAAATGCTTTTACTTCTGATTTTTTTCCCCCTGTTTTTAAACTTGCAATTCCATTATGAGGTTCTTTGGGATTTAATACAAACAACAAAACCCAAACTACACGTGTTTTAATACCGTAGAGATTTGGGAAAGCTAGATCATGAAGTATATTTTCCTAAAAATTAATTTTGAAATAAGGCACATAAAATCTGTGAAGGCAGCGGAGACCTAACACAGATGATTAGGTAAAGAACTACACAGCGTAATTTTCCCTATAAAATTCTGTCATGGCACCTGAGCCCTAAACTGTGTAGCTCAGTTAAACCAGAACTGAGCTCCACTTCAGCAAAAGTGCCCCCTGTAGCAATTAAGTACATAGCATTACAATTCAGTCACTTTAGTACAAATTTAATTTCCTTTTTTCCTCTCCTATTTTACCAAACAATTAAAAAATGCAAATAAAATGTCTGAAGGTGGGATCTATAAACATTCTATGTTTCATTCACAGCATATGTTTTGCTTGAAAGTTCAAGTTGTGGAACAGTTTCAATATCAACCTAAACGCACAGGTTACATTTAATGAGGGCAGTGAATGAACCAGTTTGGGGGGTTGTGAAGCACTTCATCACTGAGCTTAAAGAGGAAAGGAGGAAAGCTCATCCCTTTCCCAATGCAGTGCTATTCCCACGAGCTCATTTGAGAGCTGGTTAGACAGGATTAACTAGGTAAGTTATTGATTAATTTCACTGATACTAAAAAATTGACAAAATATTAAACAGTGCTTGATAAATGTTATAAATAGTTGAATACTATTCTGAGAACAAAATTTAATATTACCTGTGAAATTAGTAGAATGTATTCAAATTCCTTTCTATTCAGCCACCATCATCTATTATTTTATCTAGTCCAGTGTTAACAAAGAACCAGACTTCCGTAATGTCTCTTGGAAAATTATCACGTGAGCTTTTCTCATTGTTTAGACTAAAACTCAGTTCACAGTTTAATCCTATTTCTCTTTGTTAAGAACCTGTACATCACCATAACTCTGCCCTTGTTATCTTCACTACTGACACCTTTTCAGTTTTTGAAGGCTTACTCTTGCCCTCAAAGAAGTATGATAAAAGAGCAGCACTGGGTGTGCTGTTTTATCATAAATCAAATCCTAATTACAAGTGTTCTCTCCTGGTATTCCTCCTGTGGAGACTGTCAAACAGAACACTGTTTATGGCAGAATTACATAAGGGATTACATACAGTCCATGCTGCCAGAAATGAGGAAGCCCTACTGCCTGTGACTTGCTATGCGAACAAAGCTGCTTATCAGAGCCGTTCCTCAGTTGATTTTTAAAGAAGGGTCAATAATTCTTACCCGCCTTTGTAAAGTACTTTGAGAACTAGGGATAAAAAGTACTTTGCAAATGTTATTATTGTTCTCAAAATATGGCCTTGCATCGCTGTACCTTTAGCCACAGCTACAGAGCTGCATTAGCACCAGTTTTAAAGTAACAGCTTTACGCATACCCCTGCTTGGGGAAGACAGGAAAAGATCAGTCCAGAGGAGCATTGAGGACAACAGACGAATACAATAGGAGTTAAGCACTGTGAGCTTCCTGTGTTATACAGAAGAGTAAGTACAGATGGAATTCATTAAAACATTAGAGATTACATAAACTGCTAGAATTTGGGAAAACATTTACAATTGGATTTAGTGGGAGCAGGATGAGGCCTGTTTATTTCTTGTATCATATAACTACTACAGAGGTTATTTTTGGTTTTCATGATAGTAGTGGTACTAGTGACACATTTTCACGGATGCCCAAGTGTCTTTTCTCCTGACAAACAAAGCCAATAGATAACAAGTTTTAAACTTCCTATTTAAAGAAACCAAATTAGTTTTATTTGTGGAAGGAGACAGACACTAGTTAACAGCCAAATTTACAAAGTAGAAGAGAGGAACCCTTTGCAGATCAGGCGTGATCTGTCTCTGAACAGACATGAAACTAGCCCTTTTACGGCAAACCCAACCATTTCCAAACTATGTCTCCCAGCACAGTAGCACTGTTATCATCAAGTTACCAGGTTAGTCAGACAAGCCAAGCTTTAGTGTTTCAAAAATATATTTAAATAGAAATCAAACCTTGTTTATCTAATGGCTGGTATCCAATGAATATAACACAGTCCTGATAATAAACAGTGACATGAAACACTGCACTTTAGCGTCATTACATTGGAAGAAGAATGCATGTTCTGTAGCAGAATACCCCCCAAAAAATCAACCCTATCTGCAGATGCCATGAGCTTTTCAAATATTTATTCTTTTAAAAAGAATTAGCATCTTTTTTAGAAGTGCAGTCTATTTTAATGTATCTGTGTAGCCAAAGCCTATAGTGCTTGGAACCTGTGTATGTGATATAGAGGTGCTTCAATGGTGAGTCATCAGAATTTCAAGACACCAAAGCCAGTAAGGGCACTATGGACTAAAAACCGATCATATTCCATCTTATGCACAGGCAAATGTGTACTGAGTTCCTTATCTTACAACACGAGTCTTAGAGAGCAAAGTCTGAATGGGTGATATGGGTGCATGATGCCGGTATAAAAATCTAGGCAAGATCTAACCTGTGTGTTATAAAATGATATGATATCAAAACATATCTCCAAACCCAGAAAACACTGAGCTTTAATACTTTTAAGTAATGTTAATAGAACTACTGAATTACTCCTCCTCAGATTCAGAAGGACTAAAAAATATCTGGCAGAAATTTACATCAGGAGATTGTTCTGTTGTGCTGCATATTCCTTAACAGAGAAGAGAAAAGTTGTACTCATATTACTGCTACGACTTAATACAGAGGTAATTTTACAAATGTTTCCCATGGAATGTTCAACTTAGCAGCTTTACAGAATTAAAAATGTTAAACTACCCACCAAGTGTAAAACTCCCACTTACTTCCACATCTGTGAGTTCAAGTGTTTTTCTACCATGGAGTTTAGTGCGAATCGAAAATGGTCCCATCTTCTGTCAAAGACATAGTACCCTCTTCCCATTAAGCGACTGCCATATGAACAAAACTGAAAAAAAAGATATTTCAACGTGGTTTATAAAAAAAAATATTTCTACGTTATAAAAGAATTATCATTAATAGATCAAGGAACACCTTTGTAATTACATCATGCATATAAAACATCTTTAAAAGGGTGGTTTTTTACTATCTGCAGCATAAATACTTTTTGCATGATACATGAAATATGTGCATAATGTTTCAGCTTAGCATAAAGTATACTTCATTCTTCACTAACAAGTCAGTTTACTATCAGGGACCTATGTGCGACAGGGAAAAAATATAAATGCTGAGGTACTGCTAAGGAAGTAGTTTTGGCTAATAATGCTCTTACTGCCTCAGAATGACAGTTACACCATTCTGTGCACATTAAATCTTCTAATTGTGTAACAGGCTTAAAAATATAACTGAAGAGGAAAAACGTGCAATGGGAGCATCTTTAGTATCTATTTAGTGAACAAACCAGTGACATTTCAGTAAAAAAATTAATTATTGTCCATGGCATCTGCACTACAACAGAACACCAGATACACTCTTCACAGTCTATGAAAATCATCTAGAGGAGTAGTAAATACTTTGAGAATTCTGCAGAGTTCAGGAGTATTTGCACCTCTGGAGAACTTCCTGCTAAGTCCTACTACACTGAAATGGTATGATCAGGAATCTACCCTTTCCTTCAGTTCAGTCTTACTGATCTCACATTGTGTAGAGAACTGCCACACCACCTATTTGTGGGAGAGAAACCCATTATAAATCATCCTTAGAAAACAAGACAACTCTCCATCGTGCAGGGACCAAGTCACACAAATTCTGGCGGAGAGCAGAAGATACTGACGCAGTAGGAAAGCATCTGTTTGAAGTACTGTTCAGCTTAATGGAAAGCGAGTGGTGACTGTAAGTGTTTATCTTAAGTCTGTTTCATGACAAGGTTAAACAGGTTAATTACAACCACCACCTAGGTTGATAAACTAGCCTCACCTCCCAGTGGTACAGATCACTTATCACTAAGAGGTAGTTTAAGAAGCTACTGCCTTTTTCCTGTCAATTACTACCACCTAGCTGGGAGAGGGACTATGTAAGGAAAACAGTCCACTTCAATATGAAATTTAGCAAGTTTTTAGGGATCTAGTTAGGTCATGCAGAAAAAACATCAGAAAGGCCAAAGAACAGGTAGAACTTAATCGGGCCACTTGTCGTAAGAGATAACAAAAAAGGTTTTTACAAATACATTAACAACAAAAAGAGAGCCAGGGAGAATCTCCACCCCGTATTGGATGCGGAGGGGAAGATTGTCATCAAGGATGCTGAGAAGGCTGAGGTACTTAATGCCTTCTTTGCCTCAGTCTTCACTAGTAAGACCAGTCATCCTCAGGGTATTCAGCCCCCTGAGCTGGAAGACAGGGATGAAGAGCAGAATAAACCCCCCGTAATCCAAGAGGAAGCAGTTAGTGACCTGCTACACCAGCTGGACAGCCACAAGTCTATGGGTCCAGATGGGATCCACCCGAGAGTGCTGAGGGAGCTGGCGGAGGAGCTTGCCA
>VYXH01010149.1:439355-475298 GCA_013397275.1 Burhinus bistriatus
GTAGAGTAGGGTCAATGGTTGGACTAGATGATCTTAAAGGTCTTTTCCAACCTAAACCATTCTATGATTCTATTCTAAGTCCTAAGTAATGTGCTGTAGGCATTCCTGCGTCAGCAGGGGAGTTGGACTAGATGATCTCTAGAGGTCCCTTCCAACTCTAAAAATTCCGTGATTCCTTAAGTTAGCATGAACTGTGCTGAAGGTGATTTACACCATCTTTTCTGACTTCACCTTGATGTGGACTAAGAACAATTGCACTGTCAGTAACTGCTTCCGTTGAGAGATGCTAAGATTTTGAAGAACAGGCAAGTCAGTGGGATTTGCCTTGAAACAGAACTAGGATCCTAAAACAAAATGGCTGTCGACAGCCACGCCTCACTGATGATGCCTGCACAAGAACAGGCTGCACTTAATTTTTTTTTTTTTAAATTGTGTGGGCACACATGCAGTGAGCCTTTAGTTTTTAATTCATAAAGAAGCAGCCAGCAAAAATGAAGTAGAATACAAGGGTACCAAGGAAGCAGGAGGTTACTGCACATCATGGTATTATAACAGACTATAATGATTCTTATTTTCTGTGTAAGAACCAAATACAGAATTTCATCTGACAGTCATTTTGTGTTCAGCTCATGCTTTTTCCTGGTGTCTGACAGTAACAAGTTCTCCTTTGCTCTAGGGCATAATGCTACAGTTATCACAGTGTTCGTTGTCTTCTGTGAATCGTATGGAAAACACCTAAGTGAAGTCTTCATTAGTTTTATTCCTTGGCTCAATTTTGATGAGAACCAACTGCTTAGAAGTTTGAGAGTTCTGCCATTGCTTCTCGGTTTGTACAGTGTAAACAAATTCACACTGCAGAGATAATGCCACAAGGCAGTTCTTAATACTTAGAATGAAATTTCTCACTAACACAGGAGAAAGACAAAAACAGCTGCCAGAGAAGCACATACTTAAGCCACCACCAGAGCAGATGGGCTATGCCGTGCTCTAGACTTTCCATTTTTAGATGAATGAAGAAATAACTTCTAAGTCCACATACACTCACATAAATGATATTTAATTACTGCTTCAAAACAGACTACAAACATCAACGAAGCTCTGTAATAGCCTTTGCTGCCATATGATTTTCAGAACTATAACCAATTACAAGGTACAGTTTCATAAGAACTATGACAATAAAGAAATTATCTGTTCATATAATTTAAAACTATGCAACTTTTCTCAGTTTAGCAGAATTACATGACTTGCAGTCTACTGAGAGGAAAATCTAAAACTAAAACTTCTTATTTTCTGCTGCTGCTCATCCTGTCCTGCAACCTAGCAATGTTTGTCACATGTACTGACCAGTCTTCTCCTACTTTATCCGATCCATACCATTTTCTGTCAAATGCATTTGTTGCCTTTAGAATACAGTTTTCAGAACGTAAGGTCCTCATTCCTCACATTTTTACTAAATTACTTCTTTTTTCTCCCCTCTCTAATTATGTAAGAATAATGGCAAGGCATGCCAGAGACAGACACATACCCCAAGAGGTCTGGGATGGTGTCCAGAAAAATGACAGTCTAATTTCTCAGATTCTTCAGCTCCATCCGCTTCTCCTTCATCACTGGACAATCTGCTCGTTATATCTCCTCCCATGGAAGGCAGTGGCAGTTCTGGTACGTACCCACTGTGGTTTGAAGAACTGTTGCTGTTTATGCTATTTGCAGATGACGGTCTAGAAGGAGAATATACATTTAAATCATCAGTGTTCAAAGGCCCTGCAAACCTACCTGCAGGAGTCAAGCATCAAAGTAAATTATACCAGAACTGATCATATAAAGGACGACAGTAAAAGATACAGAATACCTGACATTTGGTCCTGTCAGACATATATCACAGGTTATCATCAAGTTAATGTTAGCAAAGGCACCTTTGTGTTGCCTGAAATTTTTAAATTTGAGTTTAAGATCTTGAGAGAGGCAAAGTATATTAAAAATGCAAACAAAAATCAGATGTGTAAAATCTTCTTACATTGCAACATTGCTTTGCTACTTGATTAACCCCGAGGGTCCAGTTATGAAATATTATTTCGTACCAAAATCCTACTGAAATACTAAATATAATGAGAGTGTTTAGCTGACACTGTCTACAGCTATATTAGTAGGTGAAGTAACTGGGAGGACCTCTTACAGCATGTAGGTTTTCTTTACCTTTGTCTAAAATCCAGTAAAAGAAAGTGGGAATGCATTTGCACCACAGGGCGCAATGGTGCCTTGCCTTTCAAAAGTAGCTTGGAAACAAATCAGATGAGAAGTGGGGGTGGAAAAGGATTCTCAATTATAGTCTGTACAACCAAGTACGTTTGTGGACCTCTCAGGTTGGAGCAGATGTCCGCATTGAGCAAAATCTGAAGATGATCTTCGAACTCATGAATTTATGCTGTCAGAACACAGCAGTCACTAAGACTGTGGACAGGTGCCCTCTTCTGAACTGAACAGGGATTGCTCAACAATGCCCACCAGCTAGAAATAACTGCTGCAGCTGCTGTTGCAAGGAATAGATGGTGCAAGTGCTCCTCAGCCTTCAGAAAAAGTCGGCCAGGTCAAGCCAAGTCACCTTCAGTGAAACCAGCAAGCTTTGCCTCAGCAGAGCAGGGAGCACTCAGATAACCTCTTTCAGCAGCAGAGCTGCAGGCTTGCTGGCTCCCAGCAGAGAGGTAGCAAGGCTTTCCTCTGGCACGGCTGCTTGCAAAAACAGACAGGACAACAGAACAGAGGCACTGCAGCAGAAACAGAAGTGTAGATTGTACAAACACAACGTATGACTGCTACAATCCTCCTCCTCATGTACCACTACCTTTGCAATTTCTTCAGCTAACTCTCACTGAATCACGTTCCAGTTTTATTTCTTTGACCGTAACAACTACTAAAAACAATGTCTGCGTGTCCCTCTGTGCTCCTCTCTATGTAAGGACTGTGTAAGGTCACCCCCTTTACAAGAATTATGCAGACCTGTCACCACTTTATGTATTTACAGGTTTTCTTTCATTGTCCTTTCACTCAAACCCTGTAGGACCCACCTCTGCCATTCTATGAATAAAATTTCATTATGGCTTGATGAATACACAGAAAACATAGGAAATCGCTGCCTCTGTAAGACTTGAGATAGCAAATACAACAATCTCTTTGAAATACGGACTATCTTAGTACAAAGCCCCCAAATGGGCACTCAGTCCTGACCAAGGCTTCTGCAAGGAAAAGAAATATGAAACAAAAGAAATATGAACAAAACCAACTAGTCTAGCTCTATCTACTCCAGCCAAAACAAGTACCAACCCCCCCACCCCCAGCCAGTGAAACAAAACATATGGGAAGTTTACCAAAGGATAAGTAGAATTCAGTATGTCCAATACATCATACTAGTTTTTCTAAAGGGATGTCTTTAGAAGTTTGCATTGCCTGTCAGAAGACTGTTTTTGTCCTTAACAAGAAAAATCTTCAAAATGAGGAAAGACATGCTATGGACAGTTTCAAATCAATAGTTTTAAGAACTAGCTGCTTACATTGTCATTTACACTAAATTACAGCTTTTTTTACAAGACATTCCATTAATGTTATTTGTGAAGTATTTGCAGAGAAAAATTCTACATACATGTGCAGAATTTCACCACTGGTACCTACCCTGATTCATGTAAATAGACTTTTATTCCCAAAAGTGTCAGAATGACTCGAATGTAAACTTTCCTAATTATTACTGACTATTGTAGCAAAAAAATGCAGTTAGTCTGAGATTCCAGTCAGAGCATGGACACAACTCCTCACCCCATTTCCAATCAGATCACAGGCTGCTATGGCCAGATTTAAGTTAATATAAATGTAGTCTATCTTGCACTGCTAAGCGAAACTCTTGTATTAATATGTTTTATCATGCAATAACCTAAAGAAATACCAAATGCTTATAAAATAAACTGTATGAAAGACTACAACATTTCTTACAGCACCTTTAGAATGCGACATTCCACACTGGAGAATTGCTTACCTTGGAAGTACAGAATTTGGTGGTCTAGATTTTGCAGGAGATGTTACTTTAGATTCTTGCCCAGAGTTCACTGAAGATCCTGACAGAGAGTCTTGTGCTGGTGTGGGCTGGCTCTGATAGCTTTCCCTTGCAGATGATGGATGCTCTTTGTCTTTTGCAACTTCTTTTTCCCTGGATCGAGCTTTGTGTTCAGCTAGAAGGATGTCAAACTGTTTTTTACGGCCTGGAACTGCTCGTCGATGATTAAGTGAATGAGTCTAAAAATAGGGTGGTTAAAAAGCATTTGTGTGTGCATGACATTGTTTATGAGTCCTCTATACTTCCGATACACCACAACTCAAAAAGATAAAATCTACTTCAAACAACTTTAGCCACAGTTATGGAAATAAAGCTGTTATTCCACATTATCTTTGATAATTTATGAAGTAATTCTTAAGAAATGCCAACATCAAGGCTAAAATTACTTTTTGCAACAATTTTCATGTAATAGCCTACTGACTTACCTTTTCCAAGACAGAAAATATAATACCAATAATTTTAAAATATTAAGAAGTAACATCATTGTAGTTTTTAACTTACAATGAAAAATTGATTTCATTGGATTGAAAAATGGGAATACATTTTAAAGTGAATTTAACTGATCATCTCTACTGACAGGCAGCACATACACATACAAATGTTCATTATAAATGTCTTACATTGCTGCTACTTTTTGACATGAGACTTATTACTGTCACAAGGGCAGCCTCCAAGTAATTTATTATACAAAAATCATGTTAATTTTTTACTAAAAACCGATGATACTTCAACATTGTTGCACACATGGACCAAAAAAAGAGCATTTAAAATAATGCTTGTGCTTCTACATGAAACGTTAATGCTTTTTGCATAACAAAATGACAAGAAAAAAAAAATCTTTTTAGAAATATCAGTGGAATAATGCAGATGCTCTGATTCAAAGAAACAGAATTACTCAAAAGAATTACCTGAAGACAGCGTCTGAATACCATACCCATTGTCTGTAAGACAGGAGCAGGTATGACCTCTCAAACTACTGTGGTAGGATTTAAACTATAACAAAGCATCTGATATTTTATCTTCTAAGAAAAATACCTTGCAGGTGAGCGATCTTGTGCAAGGTTTCTTTGTTTCAGGATCCAGTACTCCACAGTGTTTATTTGGGTCAAATTCTCTTTCTGTTTGACGGGGGGTGGGTAGAAAAAAGGAGAAAAAATAGATTATTACAGAAATTTTAACTAGAGTAGCTATAATTTTTGCCTGATAGAACTTAATTCAGTCAGGCTCAACCTGAACCACTGATCCCACCCCCAGCACCCCATAATAGTGTCACGTGTGTCTCTCGAACAGTTGTGCATTTTTTTTTGTCCTTACATTTTTCAAACTATTTAGAGCAGGATTTCAGTCACAGACTTCACAGAAGAAAGTCTGCTTACAGAGCTGCACTCAACAGAGTGGCCCAAACACAGGACCAAGCCAAATACCTGCGAGTTCAATTCTCTAACACTGACTGCCTTTGGGGCCGTGAAATACAGCATTTGCAAATCTAGCTGCTGAGTTTGGCTAAGACGCATACAGACTAAATATCACAAGACCTTTGAACAACATTTCTCTGACATACTCAGAAACTCTGAAAAACAACCCGTGTGTCTCAAAAGTTAATGCAAGATTACTAGTGGCATTTTAAAAACAAAATTTATCTAAATCTGTTCCCTAAATCTGTGTAAAAATAACATGTATGTTAGTTCTTATTTCCCTAAGTGAAGGGAGGCATGGAGTTTGCAGACATTATGAAAAAAAGGCATTTACACGAGTTCTACTCATGATTAACATTAAAAGTGCATTAATATTTAATATGCTGTATCTGCATATTTCATTTTCGTTAATATTTTAGTATTTATATACCACAGATAGTATCACCTCCTTTAGGTTATATTAATATAATTTTAGGGTTTGCACTACAGGGCTGTAATGAAACTAAGGACATACACGTTTTAGTTTATGCTGCAAAAAAAATCTACCATTATCTTTATATACCTTGACATCGTATGTTTTAATTGGCAGACTGGTTTGCTTTTGTTTGATAGTGGAATATGAACTATTTGCTAAAGCCTATTTTAACTATAAAGTGGTGTTACATTCAGATATAACAAACATCCGGTACTCAAAATACAACATTTAATCTGAGGATCTAAAAATTCTTTATAAACAAATCAGAGCTAAGATGAAGATAGCAATTCACAGCTATGTTACGATGTTATGACAGCATCACAGCAAGCAGAACAGCTGGAATAAGAAACGTGAGACCAAGTAGCCTACGTTAGAGGACAACTGTCGTCCAGATAGCACAATTACTAGCAGTTTTATGTATTCTGTTATATGGACTTAAAAATGATATAGCAAACATTAAATAAATGTTTATGTTATTAACCTATTACAGAGACATCCCAAAAAGCAAGCTTGGAAAAACCAGTCAGAACTATTTTTTTGGGGTGAAATCTACAAAAGGACTGAAATCTGTCACAAGTTGTTGTAGTTTCTGTGGCCTTTACAGCACAACAGAAACAGAAAAGTATCTATGTATGACTATTATAAGTATTTTTTCTAGTTAATAGATCAAAATGCATGCTCATGACCTAAAGGACTTAACTCCTCCTGTTTTTTGAGCGTATGATGTTCCTATTACTGTTTCCTGAATCACCCACCTGAAACCCTTTAACACAAATTAAAAAAAATAATAAAATAATCAAATTAAATAGACTATATGGACTTATAAATATGCCTTCAAATAAAAAAATCCCAAGGGTAATTATAAGGCTGTGGAATGTGTTCTGAAACTCACCAAGCAAGGACTGTTTTAGACCAACAGGGAAACCTACTTCAAAAAATCAGAAGTGCTCCCTGTGGGAGCACCCAGATTGCAACTTGTCAGTAAGAGTGTCCCAACCAAGCAAGACTTGCAGGACTGATTATAGCAAAGCCAGTTTCTAGGAAACCATAGAGGTAAAATCAACATACTGAATTATAGTCAGAAAAAGTGGAAGCCTCCACCATCTACTGAGCAACAAAATAACATGCTTTCCCTGAGAAACAGAAAATAGTATACAAACAGGGAACCTCTTCTCCTGGCTGAAGCATGCGTGGCTGTTCCAGAGAATCACGGAATTGTTAGAGTTGGAAGGGACCTCTAGAGATCATCTAGTCCAACTCCCCTGCTGACGCAGGAATGCCTAGAGCACATTACTCAGGACTGCATCCAGGCGGGTCTTGAAAATCTCCAGAGAAGGGGACTCCACAACCTCCCTGGGCAGCCTGTTCCAGTGCTCGGTCACCCTCACCGTAAAGAGTTTTTCCTTATGTTTGAATGGAACTTCCTATGTTCCAACTTGTGCCCGCTGCCCCTCGTCCTGTCCCTGGGAGCGACTGAAAAGAATCTGCCTCCATCCTCCTCCAACCCACCCTTTNCACCCCTCCCAGTTTGGTATCATCAGCGAACTTGCTGAGGCTACGCTCTGTCCCCTCGTCCAGGTCATTGATGAATATGTTGAACAAGATCGTCATGACAAGAAGTCATGAACATCTAATTGCCAGCTACAGACGTGCCTGGTTTGGGCAACACATTAAATGAAGATTATAACTTTCTTATCAATAATGAAATGCAGCTTCTGACTACCGCTGTATTAGGAACTGTGTAACGCAAGAACCCCTAGACTCATGCACAGGCACAGCTTGAGAAGGCTGTTTCTCCAGAATGGATTCCACTTCACGTTTGGTGGACAGAGTAAAGGGCATTCATTGTAACCTCACCGAAAGAAGAGGAAGGGTCAAAACTAAACTCTCTCAAACTCCTGTTTGCAACACAACAGATAGGCTTGCTTTAAAATGGGCATCTGCATTCTTTAACTTCACCTCAAAGAGAATCGCAACTAAGGAAGACTTAGAAAAAAAGGGGGATTTTTTGCAGTTTGCTACTAGGGAAACACTTGATCCACTTATGCTGGGCAGCTATACACTGTCTTTTGTGGTTCCACGAGCTGTTTCCTCTCTCTCACCAACGACAGCGCTCCTGAAAAGAGGGCAGGTTCATTCATCACCCAAACAACAACCAGCTCTCAGCAAAGAAAAAAAAAACAAATTTCAGCCACAGTCAGGGAAATAGTATAAGAGAGAGCAGAGGTTGCTAAAAAGGAAATAAAACATATGTAAACCAGCCAGACCTATTAAGGAGCTTCAAAAATTAACAGCTGTACAGTTCCACAGCAGCAGACTGAGGGAAATCTAAATCCCCTAGCCACTGTCTCATTCTTTTAATGTGAAATGAATGAAATTTATGGGATATCTAAAATAATCATCTCATTGACCTTCCAAGATCTTTTTCTCAGCCTTTCACAGTTCTGTATAATAATGGAGAGGAATCCATCATAGTGACACACAATCTGCAGGCCATTCATCTACAGCACACTCAGGACTTCTCCTATTTGCATCATCACTAAATTATTGTGTTCCTGCATCAATACATGAGACAGTAGAAGCAAGACTGAACAGATTCTAAATCTGACAATGACAGAAGAGCTTAAAAAGAAAAAAAAAAGGTATCAATTCTGTGGATTTGTTAACCATATAAAAGTAAACTAATGCCTATTGGAGTGCTCAAACAGTCCTGTGCTGTGTCCCAGCCTGTTTGGAAATTTCCACCAGTGAAATGTTCCTTAGCCTAGAAGACACTGCGAGTGACAGCTTAGAGACAGAATAGCGATGGAGTGGCCTCCACAGAAAAAGCAAGCAAGTTGAAGAAAGGCCCTACAGAAATGCTTCTCCTTTACAAAACATTTCAGCAAGCACTCGTACAAAAAAAAGGTACGAGTATCACCTACAGCCCTGCGGTGGTACGTGGTGACGTGAGGAAAACAAGTATCTCAAAAAGTATCAGTTTCAATTGCCCGAGTAGGAATTCAGAATTGATTAGCTAAATTAAGCATTTAAAGCATTAAAGGAAATAATGGTTTAAAAGAAACCAATATTTTAAATTAACTGGAAAATACAGACAGTTATTATTAGAGTAACAAATTGGATCTTAGCAAGTGAAATATAAGGTTTAAAAGCCTAATCAGCTGCTTTCTCTTAATATTTTTTCGTTTTGTGGAACACTACAATGAACAACGGTTCTGTTTTCTTACATGCCACTAGTTAAAAAAGCAATCAGTGTACTGAATCCTTCAAGGCAATGGCGTTGTTCCATACCCCACACAGCCCTAGCAAACACCTCGCACTGGTCTGGAATCAAGCCAAGGTAGCAGTACCATAGGCTAACTGCCAGATTTGAGAAAATTAAAAAAACCAACCTGATATTCAGTCAAAAATCAGGGCACACGCATTAACTGGAAATGAAAGCATTTATCTTGTACAACTTACACTTGGTTCATAACTAGTGCACATTTAGAAATCATGTGAACTAACTTTCTGCCAAACTGACGATCTAATGTGGATCATGCTGCCATTAGCAAAATTAGCCTTTCAGTACACACAAGAAGTTCCTGACCAAATCACAAAGTACTGCCAGCTGATGAATAGACCCTGCACAGCTTCTGAAGCCGGAAACTTGAGTCAGTTAATTTTGTGTTTTTTAAAAAAATAAATAGATAAAAAACAATCCCTCAAACCACTTTGTTTCCTTTTGTTCAGAGCAAAAATATGTTTTCAGCTTTAGGGGACAAACCCTCTACTCGCTGCCCAACAGCTGGCATGGCTCACCTCCGGGGAACCCCACAGAAAATAATTCTTCCTCCCAATGGATGGCAACCTTTCTAACTGAGCCTCTGCCCTCCCACGATGGGGTGTTCTGTGCTTTGGTGGCAGATTAGCACGGGAACCTACATCCTCAATACTGTTGTCCCAATGTTCTTGCTCAGAAGGATATTCCATTTTCTGAAGTACATCAATACTGCCCTGCCTACGGCCATCCAGGGCATTTCCTCATTTAATGTCACTCCCTCAACCCTGCCGTCCAGTCTTCCTGAGAAAGATCGAGATCCTCACACTACTAATGTCTTCAGTCATATGCGAATCACAGGGGCAGAGGAGTGGAGGGGAATTACAACTTCTAAGATTTCCCCAGCATTTCCCATATCTACCTAGAATTTTCTAGTATTGAAAACCAAGAAAGAAGATTCTTTAAAAAATCATGACTTGGTGGATAATCCAATGTCTTAAATCTCAACTGTTCAACTTGATCATGACCATACTAAATTCACCCAACCACAGCACATTTTCTTTTGTTGTAGACAGACCCAAATTACATTACAGAAGACCTCAGAAAGCCTTCTGCCTTTATGTTTTAATGAATTTACTTCCTTAAAAATTTATATTTGGCCTGTTGACCAGTTGAGAAACACATTAAACGCTTTAGTTTCAAGCTAAACAGAATGCATACTTTGAAAATATTTTACACATGCTAAGAGTGTGAAAGCTGTCTTATTCATATACGCAAACTGGCATCTTACAGTAAAAAAATCAAACCAAGCCCAGGCTACAGTATTTTATTAGTACGTTATTTATGAATTACAGAAATATTAATGAAGAAAGACAGACTACCTCAAAAGATGAACTACAACATCACTTACCTGAAAGTCTTTTGTAAGGCTTGTTACTGCTTTTAGTGCCATTTTGGTGTTTCTTGTCTATTGATGGAGCTAGAATTCCTTTGCCGTTCAGAATCTTTTCTGGTGACGGTGGCACTGACTTGGATGTCAAACCAGATTTAACCAAAGTTGGAGCAGGTATGGTGGATGAAGAGGCTGAGGAGGAGGTGATGGTGGTAGTGGTTGCAGAATTCATTTTAACATTGGCACCATCTGCCTTCACTAGGTTAGGAATTTTCTCTAGACTGACTACTGGAACAGGAACGCTGCAAAACCAAAGAAAAATCTTCAAGTTGTATTTTCTGTACCAAAGACTTGCAGTTACTTAAATCCCCTTCCACAGATACAAACATTTTGATGCAAGTGACACAGTATCTTCAGACCAGACTAAAATGAAATACTTCATACCGTTATTGACTATTTTTGTTCAATCAAATGTTTACAAAACCAGGCATCTGTAAAGCCTGGCAGTGTAGAGAAATTAAAATGAACCTTTTTTTTTTTTTTAAGATCCAATCCCCTACTATTCATAAAAGACCAAGTCTTTGACACTAAGCAAAACATATACCCTTACATATATGGTCTCATGCCTTTAACACAAGCACGTATCACGTATGTGTATGCTGCACTAAACTCACCGCGATAATTAAGTAGTTTGCTAACAATATTAATATTTTTAAACAAACACAAAAATAATTAATTTGCTCAGATGTGTCTGAATGACATACAAGTTCCAGAAACAAGGAGAAAAGAGATTTTAAGCATAGAAATCTTAACAGCAGTCCCTTTAAAAGTATTAAAATCCTTGATAAATTATTAAAATGTATTTTTAATAAAATTTTATGAACGTAAAAATAAAAATTCCCAATACAATTATTAGATTAGTTGACCCTTTTTAGAATAAAGTTTGCAATAGCTAACTTTTCCTAACTTAACTACCACCACAGCATATTTGTGACACTAACAAATGTTACCTTCTCAATTTGGCAGCAAAAAAGATTGAGACAAGTGATTTTCAATTCCAACATTATTTTAACATTTCTGGCTCCTATCTGCATGAGGAAATATCCAACAGCGATAGCTGCTTTTTACCTGCCCAACAACTCCAAAATTGGATGTCTTGTGACTACCAATTAATATATAAATTATATACCCCTCCTTACCGAAACAAACACAGAGAAAAAAATATTAATTTAAAAAACTAAATTCTCAAAGCTTTCAGCCCAGGTCTCATTGGAGGCCGCAAATGAAAACATCTCACTTATTCAGTTCTTCCCCACACTGCCTGAAAAGGTGCTTTTGCCAAATAGTTGATTATCTTCCTTGTAAGCAAATTCATACACAATTTTCAGACTATCATTCGACACGAAGCAAACCAAAGAAACACAAGTTTTCTTAAATACAAATGCAATGGTGAAGTTTAAAAGGTAAAACAAATTCCTCATCTAGAAGCATGAGAGTCTTCTTAATAGTATTCCTGTCTTTTCCTTTCTGAATTGTACAGAACTAAACTAACCTCCATAATTTTAATCTTCAGCGTAAAGGTGAGTCGAAGAGGCTGTCCCACACAGGAGGACTTCTTAAAACTTGGGGATTCTTTAATCTATTATTATTTTACAGGTTTAACTTGAGGTACACACTTAAAGGTAAAATGAAACATATTTATAAAGAGTGCAAAATTACTCCTTGGCAAACTGTACTCAAAGAACAAGCTGCTTCTTGTGCATCACTGCAGTAATTTCGCATGGTAGTGCAGAGCTTCTACAAGTGCATTACTCATGTGACGTTTGTTAAACACAGAACCACTGTTAAATCAGTATATATTCCGAAGTACGCTGGCATGCTGCAGTTCAGGTAAGCAGAGTTTCTTGCCAGAGACGACACTGTTGTCAATGTCCCAAGACAGGCAACATTTGCCTGTCTGCACATCACTGTACGGTTTGGGGCTTCCCCCCCATTTACAAGTCTCACATAATTTCAAGTCACCTTTGCTGCAATCTTCCTATGGAAGGAATGGTTAACAGGTGTGGAGTTTCTAGAATCAGGAAAAGATAACTTTGAGATGGCATTCTCCATGGGACACCCTTTGGAAACATGGGAAGCAGGGTCCAAAATAACTCAAGTCTTGACCTTCCTGGGCTACTACAAAACCTCTTTCTCCACAGCTGCTGAAGATGATATTGTAGAAAGTGCAGCGTGGGTGGCTGGAGCAGACTCTCCATACTGGAAAGTTGTTAATCTTTGTTCTAAGGGTATTTTAACATAGAAAAATATACAAACCTTGATATAAACAATACGTATATAAAACTAAAAAGAAGATTTAGACCCCAAGACATACTCTGGAGCTGGAATTAAATTATACGAAACTTCCATATCCTGTGGTACCATAAAGCCGTCAGCTAGTCAGAATACAGATCTGACTGCAGTAAAATGCAGAGCACTGGCCAGTAACTAAGCAAAAAACTGTAATTTACTCACAAAACCAGAATTGCATTAAGTATTTCAATGAATGCAAACATGGAGCTATGAAAGAGGATTTGATCCTCTAATTTTCTAAACTGCTCTAAATGTATTAAGTTAAATGACAGACAAAAATTGTAACATCTAAGGGTAGGAATTTTTTTTTTTTTTTTTTTTTTTTTTTTTTTTTTTTTTTTTTTTTTTTTTTTTTTAAACAGATAGCAATTACATTTTCAGAAAATAGAATTTTTTTACTCTTGATCAAGTAGTTTTCTATATAAAAAAACTATGTAAAAACATATGAACAAATCTTCACACTCAGTTTCTAAGATCTATCTTAATTCAAACTACTGATACACAGAGAAAGGTCCAAGTGTATTTCTGGTCTAGTAGTAAAATACGGTTAATAAATATGAAAAATGTTCATCTGTTTTGCAGTGCTCAGAACCTCAAATCCTATAGCACAAACAGATGGATCACTGTGATAATGAAAGAAGCCCAGGGGAGGGAACATTTTTGCTTAGTTTTGTTACAGAACAACTCCTCAACCTTCATTATGCTTTTCATTGCAATGTAGAAGAAAACAGAAAAATACCCCAGTATTTGAAGACAGACATTCTATAGGACTCCTGGCAGACTACAGGAAATTATGTGAGATATCAGAAGCTACACATGATAATTTTTCTCTCTCTCTCTTTTTTTTTTTTTTTTTAAAAAAATATAAGGGGGTACCGCATTCAACATTAAGGAACTCTAGTTTGATCTTAGCATAACACATTCTTTACTTTGAGGGTGGCAGAGCACAGGAACAGGCTGCCCAGAGAGGTGGTGGAGTCTACGACTCTGGAGACATTCAAAACCCGCCTGGACGCCATCCTGTGCAACCTGCTCTAGGTGAACCTGCTCTGGCAGGGGGGTTGGACTAGATGACCTCCAGAAGTCCCTTCCAACCCCGGTGATTCTGTGATTCTGAAGATGAATCAATAACCAAACGGCCAACTGGAAGCTGCACACAACCAGTGACCATAGTCAATTACTAAGGACCAAAAAGGGAAGAAAATCACAAATGCTTACGTTTATATTTGATGGGTAAAGAGAGGGTTTTTCCCAAACAGGTATTTTTGAGTGAAAATTGAGGATTTCTTTAAAAAGTTTGTTAGAAAAATAAAAAATAAAGTTTTTAATCTTATTTACTATATTTTAAAAAGGAGTTTTGAAAGAAGAGCCTGTTTAGGTTTATTAAAGACAACTGCTGAAAGTGTCAATTAGAAAAACATGCAACAAACATAAAACCTGAGGCAGGGGACACGACAAGCAGTAAAAAATTGGGAGCACAGACGATTGCCAAAGATAGGTAAGAAAAATCTGTATTCAGTAAAGACAAGTTTGGGGGTTTTTTTACCCAAAAGAAATTCTAATAATAGTAGCAGTATCTATCTGAAGGACAGTAAAACAGTTATTAGCGATGCAAAAATGACAGAAACCTTCAGTATTTCTTCTGTACTAAGAAGGAAGCATTATAATGCTCTCCAATCAGATAAAAATGGTTTTTGATTCCCTCAGTAAGCGTAAAGTGCCAGCTGAATTTTTTTTTTTCCTTTACATAAGCAAATGTGGATAATGTAGCCATGAGTTCGAAAAGAGTTGGGTCTCAGCATATTAATTTCTAATTGAATCTTGGAATATTTCGCAACTTAGAGAAGCTAGCCGAGTGCTGCTGTTGCATCCACACTGAAAATCCAAACCAGTGTCTTGGAAGAAATAATGGAAAAAAATAATAAAAATAAACTGATAAACAATTAGTTCACATGGTTTTGCTGAAAATCAGATCTTGGCAGAGAAATCTGGTTTCGCCTTTTGATGAGGTTACCAGTTAAGCTGACAAAGATAACTGTGAAAATGTTCTGACTTTTGAAAGGCATTATAAAACACAAATAAAAACAGTTTAAAAGAAAATGTTAAACAACGTAAAATTAAAAACTAGTTTTTCAGAGATTTATGATTTCAATAAGGGTGCTTGCTAGGGGGACTTTTTAGCCATCATTACCAAGTCTGCCATGACTGAAAACTTCACTGGTCTTCAGAAATAAATATAAGATTACTGGTAATAACATTTGCTGGTAGAATTGGGATGAAGGGAAACTAAATAATGAAGAGACAAAGACAGTTATAAAAAGCAGCATCGAGTGTTTGGTAAGTTTGTTAATTCAAAAAGATATTTTAATGTAAGCAAATGTGAAGTTACACATGAAGTAAGAAGGTATTCAGTCTGTGGTGAAATAAGGGGAAACAACATTCTGGAAAATAGTGACAGAAATATTTAGTGGTCACAGTGGATATGCAATTTGAGCTTTTATTGTATGGTTCTTACATTAGAAAAAGGATATGACAAACTAGATTAAGGAGCATAGTTTCCATACATCCCTAGTTATACTGATATCTGAGGGCTACACAAAGTCCTTGATCATGACAGGCTTCAAAAGCTCATTCTCTTTTCAGATAAGATAACTGATTTTCTTCTGTTTCCTCATGTTCTTGGTCAGGCAGCCGGACTAGATGACCACTGTAGGTCCCTTCCAACTGAAATTATCCTCTCCTCTCCCCTCCTCTCCTCCAAAACCTGTGACAAACTCCCAAAACAAGAGTGAATTTCCCTCTTAAGTATCTTGCAGCAATGCTTTTTGTTCAAAGCCATTGCTTGTCACTGTCATTCCCAAGCAAGAACAATAACTGTAGTATGTCATAACACTCCTCATACCTGGAGCTCCTTATTACCTCTGTTTTCCTTTCTTCAGGCTTTTTAAATTTATTTTTCCTTGCTGTTATGTAATTTTGCTGGGTAGTTTTTTTTGGTCATTCATAACCATATTAATTCTAAAATCTCAGTCACTCATTCGACTCTTTTCAAATTTGTGAGAAAAGAAATTCAAATATTTAAAAACATAAAACATTGTTCTTATCTACATTGTCGAGATCACCTCTACAGTGTAACAAAGTATTTGTGATTTAGTGGTTAGAATATGTGGTCCAAGTTAACTCTGCTGAATTTTGTTTCCAATTCCATGCTGCATTAGAAATATCCTTAAATCTTGACTAGCTTCACTTTCTCAACCTCAGTATGAATAATGGTATTTCCTAACACAAGGAAATAAAGACTAAGAGATGATTAAAAAAATCCTTTGAAAAGTGACATTATAAATGTTAAATGACTACCCATACGCATACCTTTGGGATCCCATTTCTGTTTACAGTAAGTGTCAGTTTTCTACCTGTTGATGAAAACCATATGATTTCCATAACATTTTCTTCATTTTCAGAACAGGCAATGGCTAATTTTTACGGAGGGAGGTCCAGGAGACTTGCTTCAGCTGGTATCTCAGGGCTAGCTTACTTTAACACTTTACCCCAATTATCCACATGAGGTGAAGTGGCATCCTTTGGGCAGGTCAGCAGTGAGCGAGAGTTCCTGGCTCCAGGAATGCCTTTTATAAAGGCTAACTATCTGGGGTATTCTTATTCATTATGATTGCTTGTTCATTATTATTATTACTACCGATCATCTTGCTCTTTGCCTTTTTTGTCTCTAATTTCTACCCTTTTGCTACACTTCTTACCACCTCAACTGCAAGCTTCAGAAAACGATGGTTTACATTTATCTTGTGCACAGTGCAGTGGTGCTCCAGCACTGCTCCAGTCTCTAAGCACTGCTGTATTAATAGCAACGATGTTAGAGAGATACAGGGGGAAAAAAAAATCAGAGCTGACAGATATTTCTGGATGATATATTCACAATAATCCTTCATATTCCAACTACAAGAAGGGAAGTATTAAAACAGTGGTTACAAAAACGAAGCAATTCCAGCTCTCTTGCGTCTGATCAGTCTGATCGTGCTTTTTAAAGCATTAGCCAAGGAGCAAACTGAACTTCTGCAGCACATCTTTGAACAACACAGGATGTGAAGAAGAGAAAGAGGTACTCAGTCGATGTTTAAGATGATGACTCAACCAAAACTATAATGAATTAAACAACAGAAGAGTTGGATCTACATGCAGGCAGGCATGACAACAGACAGATCGACTGGGCCATGCTGTTGCAGAGGCCATTGCTGAAATACTACTACTAATTGTAACAGCTAAAATTTAAAAGAAATGCTGCACAAATCAGGCAAGCAGAACAAAGGTTATTCCAGGTCTGGAAAGCAATTATTACAAGTGATACAATTCCTGAATTAAGCTAATTTGATAACCGTCTGGAAGAACCTATGTCAAGTCAATATTTGTGGTACAACACTACAACATAACAGACAAAAGCACTGAATAACTGGAAGCTTCTGAGGACGACAAACCACAACACACTTGGATACATGATGAATCCTATTTGCATTTTTGAGACAAATGTATTTGTGTCAATTGAGTATTTCTTTCTAAAAGGTAAGTGGGTGAAATTCTATGGCTTGTACAGACAGCTGAATGGAAGATATGATCTTATCTTAAAAAAAGAATAAATTCTATGAATAATTTCTCCTTTAAGGAAATCAGACCTGCTGAATATTTTCTAGAATTACAAATAAAAATTATAATCAGCTAATGAAATAGGAACAAACACTTTCTTCCGTAACAGCTGTCAGCTCTCTGTAACCTGTAATGATTATCAGACTGACTTTATTCTTTAACAAGCCATGTAATCTAAGGCACTTAACACTAAATTTTGAAAGACAATTTCACTAATCTCCGCTTCAGACTGTTTGTGATTTGTTATGCGATGATTACAATATTGTTAACTAGTATATGCCTCATTTTTCCCCACTGGTAAACAAAACCACAGTATTATCTCCCAGCAGAGCTGCAAGAATTGGGTAACTCACAGGTACAACTACTGACATATTCATTGCCAAAGTATTAACAGAGCAGTACAACAGTTTTAAATGGCTAAATCTACCTTGTTAACCATAAGCTAATGTTTGGGATGTTCCCAATAAAGGGAAAAGGGATTGGTGGAAATGCTCAGATATTTTGTTCCCTTCCAGCTTTAATTGACTGACAGAATGCCATCTGCTGCCAGAACGGAAGATATTGTTTATAGATTCAGTTAGTATGCTGAGATGTGGATATGGAAGTTGCTGTCTGTAACACTAGGATGAGAAACAGGTTTATAGTCAATAGTGTTAATACTCTGAAGTCCTTTCTGCTTTTGTTTTAATTAGACTTAAAAAAAAAATCCTCTCTTGCATAAAATTCCCCTCCAACATTCAGAAGAAAAGGTCATTATTCAGACAAGAATACTTTTTTAAAAATAGTAAATAAGGCACTTACACCTTAACTAGAATAGCCTCTATCTCATCTCTGTGTGTGTGTGTGTGTGTGTGTGTGTGTGTAATCTAAACATCCAGATTTTCTATTTTCAGAATTATATACCATAATTGTCCAGAATGCACATCATGCTTATAGAGATAGTGGGTTCAGCTCTATAGGAAGATTAGATTTTTATTAAGTTTGTTCCAGTACAAGCTAAATTCTACAGCTAGGCAGAAGCTGCTCTCTTTGAAATCACACCAGCTAGTGTATGTTTCAGGCAGAAAACATGAGCTATTACTTTAACACAATTTGAGTTTATGCCTTGTGTCATGAGTGAACAGTTTGCATTATATTATTTGCTGCTTTAAGGAAGTTGCATCCAGAAACCCTACCTAAAATCATGACCTTCTTATGCTAGATATTACATATACAAGGGAAGGATGTTTACACAGTTCGTAGATAAAACCTAAGAAAAAGGAAGTCTTACTATCTCAAGTCTACAGACACAGAACTGAGGCCGAGGAGACTAACGTGTAACAGTAGCCCGTGCAGAACCAGGAACTGAACCCAGATCTCGAGTCACAAACCTAGTGACCTAAATCAGAAAGCATCTTTTCTGTAGATAACTAAAGACAAAACAGTTTCTTATGGGATAAAATAGTGACCCAGTTCTGCTTTCATCTATATTTTTGCAACTCAGCTGCTATCATCACAGTTATGGGAGGATGGGCCTGGCAGTCTCAAAGCCTCTATGTGTATATATATCACAGTGAATGATGTAAGACACCCCCAAAATAGTGATTTTTGCAGCCAGAATTTTCTTCTGTCTTATTGTAAGGCATCAAACATTATCAAAATACAGAACGAACTGCAACAGCAGCTGCTGTTGAAGATAAATGACTATAACCAGTAAGTTTTCATGAACATCAGTTAAGCCAATATTAAGAACTCTGGAAAAATTACCCTATTGTTTAAAAGCATCAGTTTTAAGGGCTAGTACTGTAATGGAAGATGGACCTTAAAGACAGCAAACTGGGTCAGTATCTCACTTGCTATATGCATCTTAGAAAAACAGACATTTGATGGAACATCAGAAAAGCAATCCAGTTCTTTTTGGTCTTCCTTTATTTTATTTTTTTTTTTAATTTAAAAACATCCCAGTTTCCTCCCTTAGGAAACGTAGAGACTTAAATTGTAAGCTTAGATAAAATGAGAATATGGATTTTTTTTTTTTTTTTTTTAATGATTGTGAAACATACATAGAGATACTTACTATTTTTTGAACACCAACATCTTTGGTAACTATTATTTTGGTACTTACCATGGTTTATCCCGTGATACTTTTGAAGGAAAAACTGTGTGCTGTTTGCTACTGGAGGTAAGTAGATTGTCTTTGGGCGTTTTGAATGGCTTTGAGTTGCTGCTGACAGGGTTATGGCCGCTCATACAGGATTTCGGTTTCATCTGTACTAGGGATGTCCTGGAATTGCAGGCTGGAGAAGCTGGAGAAGGGGAAGGTTTACACATTGAACCGTGTCTTCGTTCTGTAATGGAAAAATAATAAACTTTACAGCATTTCATAAGCTAAAAGGAAAAAAAGAAGTCAGGGAAGAGGAAATTGTTCCTCTCTATGCTAGTTACAATGATTTCATCACTCTGAAGCACACCAGTTCATTACTGTTGTCAATGTAATCAAGCCAAATGATAGTTAAACAAAATCAACTCCACGAAATGCTCTGAAAAATGCAAACATAGTAAAATGAATGCTAATAATCTACCAGAAATTTTCACCAAGAAATCTCAAACCATTTTTTTTAAGCAATAAGCAACCACCAGCATCTGTGTGAGGTACACTAGGTGTCCCAGCTCTTTCACGGAAAGAAGAAAGAGCAGAGTATGTAACAACAGCTCCGATGACTTGGTGAAATACTCTCTGACAGACATGAGATTGCTTCTATAATGGTTTATGCAGAATTCATGTGACCCGGTTATTGGGCAGTTTACTTTATGACTATCTTGTTTCAAGTTTAATGGGAAGCTATAAGGAAAACAACCGAAAGATTGAAAAGTAGCGAAAGGTCTACTGCTCCCAGCCCTTCCAGAGAGGCAAGCTCTGCCTGGTTTGTAGCTTGGAGGTTATCTCCAAGCACCAATCAAGGTAAAAGCTTAATTTTTTCCACACAGAGCAAATGGCAAGTGCAAAAAAGCAGGAAGTCCATGTATCAGTTACAAACATTGCATCTAGAGGTCAGGCCCTTGTGTAAGCACTGTTCGTGCTCACACGAAAGACCTCTTAAGTACTGCAAAAAGCAAGGCCTTGCTGACCCTGCAACAGGAGAACAGGCTTCAGGACAGACAGACTTCAGTAAAATTGTTTGGGTTTGGTTATTATTATTATCATTTTAAAAATCTAAATGTCCTATCCCCGATATTGTTAAAGAAAAAGATTGCTTTAAGAAGGTATTTGGTCATTCTTTACAAATTATATACTTCTCCAGGGTAGAAGTGCTAGTGCTTGGCCAGCCAGCCGGATCACAGTGTGCTGCAAGCAACGGGCTTGCTGCTGCGAACTTAAGCACAACTACAAAATACTACAAGAGACAGGAGTTGTTTTTTGCTGAGAGGTGCTATAAATCCTTAACAGTCCTGTCCCCCCATTTGCGGGAACACCCTTTCCCCAAGCCCTTCACCCCGCAGCGAGCCAGCCCTGGTGCCCCCGAGCCAGAGGCAGCGGGTGGCACGGGCAGGCTGGGGGAAGAGGAATTTTCCAGTCAGCCAGGCTGTGCTCAGCAGCAGCTGACTCCAGCTTGCTGGCACCCTGGCACCAAGAGCCTCCAACGGTGGGGATCAGCCAGGTACCTCTGCTACTGACACAGTAATCAAACGTAGCAAGCGTAATGTAATTATAGGCAGAGAACTTCGGGCAAGCTGGAGTTTCTCCTTCAACACGCAGCAATTTTTCCTCATCTAAAGCCTTCAGCACTTCACTTGAAGAATCCAAGTGGGTGCTACTCTTTGAGCTTGCACAGCATCGCCCCGTCAGCCAAGAGCAGGTTACAGAAGCAACAGCGACCTGCTGCTGCAAGGGAAGGATTTGTATTTACATCATCAACCCTGTGCTCACTGGTTTGATATTTCAAGGGTAACTATGAAAAATTTTCCCACAGAGAATCAAAACACAACAATTTGTCTGGCATCCTCACAAGTAAAAACTTGCCAGTAGCAGAAGGATTCATCCATGATTAATTTGCAATAGGCAAATGCCTCAAGAACAAAGATAAATGCTTAAAAAAAATAAATTAAAGAATATTCCAAACTGTTTCTATTATTTCTCCAATGACTAAATAAAGGCATTTTCTATTAAACATGAAGCACTTCCATATCTTCATATTCACAGCTTTAATTACAAATGCTGAAATTCCCTCCAGATTCACCTGCAACTGAAGAACAATGGTCTTAATTTTTTTAAGATACATAAATATTTTTACTTAAATACATAAATATATATTTTTTTAAGTACTTTTTTTTAAAATATGAGCTCCCCTCACACCCCAAATGCCAACTGTCATTTGCTGGTTTTCACCCTGCGAAACAACTCAGTGTGCAGCCTCTGCCTTTAAAAGTCCTTCGCAGGATGTAGTTAATTTACATTCATTTCACCTCACATTTGTGGCAAAAACCGTTTAAGCTACACATCTGCCTCTGAAATGCAGAGTTCCATTCACAGAGTATTTATTTCATTAAATAATAGTTATTGCTTCAAGATTCACCAACCTTCTCAGCAACTACTTAATCAATTTAAATTAGATTAATAAAAATTTGCAACTTTCCCATCAATTACTTGAGGGCTGATGAAAAGGAACTTCTATGTAACCAACAAAACCAAGCTGTATATAAAGTGAAACTTGGGGAAAAAAAATTATTTCCATACACTAATTATATAAATTCAGGATTAATTACTTCACCACAGCTACCGGTTTTCTCAAGACTGACTGCCTTCCAGTAAACTGTGCCTTCAGTATCATCCCTATGGATATATTTGGAAGTGAAATACGCTACTCTGTTATTAAAATTAATGTTCTGGAAAGATGGACATTCAAGATACTGACCATCTAAAATTATATTTTAAAGTCATCTAAGTATCACATGCCATAGCAAGTTATTTTTTAACAGTCTCTTTACACTGAATTTTGGTGCTTTTCCCTAGGTACCTTTCTCAATTTACTAATTACCAAGAGCAAGCCAGTACATTAACTTTGGATTTTTGATGATAACATAGAAAATGAGGGAAGAGGCGCTGTTGTGAATCAACAATATAATAAAGTCCATCCCACTATTTTAAATACATGTTTACTTAAAAGACTGGGAAGGAAAAGATTACAAGACTACTTATTTTATCTGAGTGTGTCAGATTGGTGGTCATTTTTGTGATCAGAACAAACTGCTATATTTGATGTTTCCTTTTACCTCCTCAAACCTCCCTCTGCCCCCAAAATATGGCTACATAAAGTCTTCCATGTTTTAGACAGACTCTGACACATATTTGAGAATTATCAGCATTAGCCAGCTTCTCTCGAAATTCCCTAGAAGCAAAACGGAAATTATCACCACTGTAAAGTCATACAGGAGGAAAAATGTAAATAGCCAGTGCCACACAACTGTCGGTGTTCTCAGATGCTGCTCGAACTGGGAAACCTGCACGTTTGCTCACATAAGCAAATGTCACTTTAGTGTCAGCAGGAGAAGGTGGCAGCAACACCCTGCAGGTAGGGCCACAGTGAAAAGCTGGAAGAGTAAGTCCCTCCAAGTGGGCAGAAACCCCCTGTTTAAGCTGGGCAAGCATGGCTACAGGAGGCTGGACTTGCCGAAGGCATGAAACCTCATAGACAAAACTCAATGGTGGGGGTATAAATCATAACTAAATACTGATATATTCCTTCTCAAGAACTATTAGGTTGCCTCTCACTTCCTCCTTCCTTACTATGTATGTGGTAGTGAATCAGCTTTAGACATTGGTAGTAAGTTTCAAAGAGAAATAATGGGAATATATGACAAAGCAAGAAGGCTGTCAGCTGTCAAAATCAACTGCTTAAACCGGGGTGGCGGTGCTCCCCTATCAAACTGAGTTTCCTGGTCACATCTGTTTTTAAAAAATTTATACTAATTTGTCTGTTCACATTTTACATATATATAAGGAATTACACACAATCTAGAAATCGGCTATTATATGTAATAAGTTAATCTGTGAATAAAAGACATTTGCACACCAAATAGTTGCTATAAAATCTGATATTCACATACTAACACATTCAGGAGACAACCAGCCACCTGTGTAAAAACTTCTACGGTCGTTTGCAGTTCATGCATAGACAGATTAGATCTAGCAGGGCAGGTGAACATGTACACACACACAAATGTGGACATGGCCGTCCCTGTTTACATATAGAAGTGACACTCTGTAATTTTTGCCCCTAAAAAATGAAAAAATGCTGCAAGGCAACTAGAAAAAGTGTTATCACTCACAAGATACTAACCTAAATTCTACATGCTTTTCAGTTTCTGCAGAAGCCTGCAATGCTATGAATGTGTGCTCAAGTTTAAAATACGAAAGAGAACTTTTCAGATTCATTTGAACACTTCCAAATGGATGTTTACACTCCACATAAATAACAACACATATTTTGTTTTGTTTCTAAATACCAGTTGCTGTCAAATCCAGGAGCAGAGAGAACACAATCAAAGTTACAATCCTCTTTACCGCATTAATCCTTCTGCAACCTCTCAGCTGCCTCAGTGCAGCCACTGCAGCAAGTGACAAGCAACATGTGACTTCTGCTGTCAAACAGTTAACGTATTAATGACATTAATCTCAGAGGAAAGTTTAACACTCTCTCACTGAATTAACTGCGCTTTCTGAAGAATCAATTTCAGATCAATATCTGTTGCTTTTCCTAGTTAGGGGCAAGAGTCTAAAAGCCCAACGCTACATATCGTCCTAATGCGCAGTACAAACTGCATCAGTAGCATTGCGAACGATCTTAAACTATTCCAGGAGATTCTCCACGTCCTATGGAAACATGGATGTAGTCCAACTTTCTCAGCCAAATCTGAATTGTTTGCTAGATGTGAAGTCCTTATGTTGTTGGAGACTTAACAGCCCGTGAACCTCCAGAGCTTCTCTCCCATGCCCTTGTACTCCATTTCTAAATCCTCCTTCCTGCATCCTACACAATACAACCCCCTACCTTTCTCCAAAACCTCTGCTGCAGCTGCCAAAGTCCTCTAGGTCTGCCTTTGAATCTGTAATTCCACTGGATCCTCTCTGACAGGTCACCAGGGAATACTAGCAGCTGTTTTGCAGGAAACGCCACATCTCCTTCTAATCATAAGCAAAAAAGCAAAGCAATAGAGGCAACATGAGCTCCAGAGCCACAAGCACAGTGTGTGGGAAAAAGAGGCAAAACCACATTCTGAGCAGAAAGTCTCTTCTCGAATTTTTGCCTCGACTCTCTCACACAAGATCAAGCACTCACTTAGCTCACAGCAAACCTTGCAGACAATGACACAACAGTAAACATGTTGCCACTAAAATACACCAACCACATGTTTCCAGTTGGACTGCAGTAGTTTTGTACCCAAAAAGATCTTTATATGATCCTGAAACTGCAGATCTCTCTAATTTGGACTACGAACAAAAACCATTTCTTAGTATATCCCACCTACATCCATTTTTACCCAACACGTGCTACTCAAAATTGATCAAGTGAACAGTTTTTGCCCACAGTTAGTGTCTTCTCTATTGGTGAGACAAAGAAGACTGCAAAGGAAGAAAGTCACAATACAGCTTGAGCTTAGAGAAAGATATGCCTTTGGTCTTTCAGTATTTTTTTGCAGGTAGTTGAAACAAAATAACAACAAAAAAATCCCTCTAACTTGTCGGAAGAGAGATACTAGAACTTTGTCAGCAGCAGTCACTTTGAAACATTACTCTTGTTGAGCATGATCTAACTTCCTGCGTACAAGAGGCCTAAAGCAAAAATCAATTTTAGGTTGACCCACGAATAACTCGGAGACCCAGTGTTATGGATTATAGCTTGGCATTACACTTGCTAAAAACAAACAAAATATAATTGCTAAAACTAGAAAGGTAAGAAAGTTATTTGCTATCAGTAAACATTACAGAATAATAGAACTCCTTTTACGCTTGTATTCATCACAACCCTTGAGTTCATAGCCCTTTTACTTAAAATAGCATGAACTAATTTATCTGACTGCCCCTAACACAATATGAATACTGTTTCTTATTCCCCATTTACAATATTTAAGCAGATGGTAATGAAATTTAGTATCTTATCCACAACGTGATTCTGTTCCAGTAACGCATCGCAGTCTTGTGGATGAAGATGTTACTTATGTTAACTCCATACACCACCTATGCAGAAATTACAGTTTTTCTACCTACAGTATATCCTGAGGTGTTCTGTTGCACAGCCCTTCGCTGTGCAAAGTTGAGCAATGTATACTTACGATTTCAGTAAATAGTAAGTGAAACCTGCCACCTTGTACTGATCCCAGTTCAAAGTTTGCAAATGTACATGGTATTGATTCTAATAAAATTAAAACAGAAAAAAACCACACATGCCCGAAAAACGACAGCCAGCAACCAGAAAACTGAACAAGTAGACTGCTTGCAGAAATGTGTCATCCTGCAGTAACTGGCAGCTGGTTCATAACAAGAGTTCATAAACACCTTGTAAGCACTTTCATTTTGCAGCCACCGTCTACAAAAACCTAACAAAACCCAGTACGTGAGGTTAAGCAAAAATAAACTGGGATTTGATGCTAGCAAACTACAGCATAATGTTGCAAGACCAAAGGATAACTTTACCAGCTTTTTTGACAAAACACTATTCCAAGTCCAGCTGAAAAAGTTTGGAAATAATATCTGCAAACCGTTCCACCCTTCTTGCGCTGCGCACTGGAAAGGAAACAGCACGGTCGGTTTCATTTTGATACTTCTTGTAAACTGACAAAGGAAATAAACTGCCAGCTCAAACCCCCGGACTGATCCGCTGCATAAAACGCAGCTCGACAATCGCAAGCTTCATTCCAGGTCAAATGACATAATTGGGAAATTATCAAGTGCTAAAATAACCACCGTTCTGCTGGTGTTTATTTACAATAAACACAAGCTCTGCTTTCTGACATAAACCCACTAAAATGATTCTCCATTTCACAAAGTCTACAAGTGAGTAGGATCAGCAAAATTATGCAAAACATCCTGCTAGAAGAAGAAATGTAAACTGAGCCACTTACAGAGAGGAGCAGGCTGCCAACTTAATCTGATTCTACGACGACTGTAAACATGTACTTTTGGAACGTGAAGCGATTCACATTGCCACAGATGCCGTCAGAGAAACACAGCAACGTGATTAGATATTCTGCACACGGTAAAAAATCAGGCAGATGACCTGCCGCAGCAAATACCAGATCAGTGCTCGCACACACCAACTGTTTTGACTACAGGCACTTGTTAAGCACCAAGTTTCAGGTCCTACCAGTTGGACACCAGAACTGATCCTGTGCCAAGAACAACAAGCACTGAAAACGGCTGCAGGGTTTGGGGTTTTTTTTTCTTTCCTTTTTTTTTTAAGAATTGTTGATACAACTCAAGTAACTGCAGAAATGAACCATAGTGCAAAATTAAAAGCAGCAAAATACACAAGTGTATATTTAGAGGAAGACACTGTATTTTTTCTTTCTTGATTCAGGAAAGGAGGATGTTTGTGTTTAACACAGTAGGATGAACCTGCTGTTTTCCTGAAAAACATTTTATTTATGGGATAACTTGGCATTTGCCAGGGTAATTATAAGAGTCAGGAGGAATAATCTCTAGAATATCAGTAGGTTACACTTAAGTGGCCAATCTCTTAAAAATGGCCGAATTCCATAAAAAGCCACACACTCAGCATTTCCTAGAACACTTCCATTCCTCTTCAGTAGAAAGCATGAAAAAAGAAAGGGGAGGGGGGGAGGGTTAAACGGAACTCCAGAACAGCACACCAAAAAGATGCTTCAAATAGTCCAATTAATTACACTAAATGTAAAATTAAGCTGCTGGGTACTTGTTGGCTTCTTTTGCAAGGATTTTGAGATCTAAAGATGCAGCTCCAAGGTATCACTGATGTATCAGAGAGACAGGAAAATTATGGAGAGTGAATACCTTGCCCTGGTGACAATGTCAGTCTTCACAACACTGAGCTGGAAGACCTAAATTTACCTCTGCTGTCAAGGTCTGTTTCTTCCGCTATAAAAGGGGATACTAATGATTTAGGGTATTAACTTGATTAAAAGAAGAGCTGATTTAAGTAGGAATTGATCTCTTCTTGTAATGACACATTGTCACACATGTAATCAGCATTTCTCACCTGACGCACTCCTACTACAGAAAAAATGACAATTTTCTACTATGTCATACATGTTTCTCAGCTCAGCAAGGCCAAAAATCCTCGGGCAAAAAAAGAAATAACAGAGCAAGTGAATCCCAGGTACAAAGTTTTTTGAGTGACACTCTACCAAAGAAAAGCAAGGAGAGCTTATGCACAGAGATTTCCCATTCTGCTGGAGGAGATGCTCTGGTAGTCCAACATGAAACTAGTGAGACATCCTGATGTGTCTGGGAGTGTTTGAGGTAAATACCATCTCGCACCACGTGTCTGGTGCTTATACCATAAGGACAGGCCTCACCATCCTTCTGCACCAGTTCCTCTGCACTGGTATCCTATCATTCACTGACCAGTGGTAATGGTATTTCCACCATTTTTGTTCTTGGAGCAAGGAAATGCATTACCAGCCCTAAACTTAGGGCAGGTACATCAGGTGAAATGCTAAAATATTTCTTGCCATCAAGCAACGGTGCTTTCCTTCAAGTAAAGCTAAGCACCGCCGACAAATCAGAATTTTGTGGGTGATTTTATATGTGAAGAGAAACCTTTTATTTGGCTATTTGCTGTATGTAAGAAAAAAAAGTATCTTTACATTTAACACTGAAATATAACAAGAGGAACAGCACTGTAGTTTACTAAATATACAAATTTAAAAGCAACTCTCCAATTCATTCCTCCAAACACCTGACTTACTTAAATAATTTTACTCCAGACACACTGTTGCAAATAGAGGAAAATTTAGTATTGCCATCCTGTCATGCTTCGTATTGTGTAACAGACCTGTTTCCTCAGGCCTCAGGCAAATCTTTCACATCCAAGGTCATCTGATGATACATATTTTTATTTATTTACTTATACTTATCAGGTAAAATGTTTCACTGTATCTCTATCTCCATCTTTAATGATATTTACAAAACAATAATAAAAGAAGTAATTTAAGTACATTATTGTTCTAGGAACGCATCAGATGTTTCCCCTCGTCTATTGTAAAACTATTACAGAAAACTGATACTTCTTTAATGCTTCACTTAATCCAAACAGATATAACAGCATTTCTTTTCAGATAAGAAAGACATAGAAGAGTGAGATGGGACTACTGAGGTGGTTTCGCAAAAAACAATGCTGTACTATGACTCTGAGAAAACAAGCTATTGTTTTTAGGAGACTTACGTTCTTGATCTGTTTTTGTGCATAATATCATGTCAGATTTTATTCAATATCAAGATAACACATCACCAGTTCATTTTATCGTTCCTTAGAAGCAACTTGTACAGAAACAATAACTTTACTGAAATTAGCCCAGAATAATAGCTTTGCAGGACTTGTATATAATCTATTGTTTAAATCTTCTGGCTTTTTCAGCTCTAAGTGTTATTTGGGATGCAAAACCAGCATCTGGTGAAACAATATATTTCTTAACAAGCTGTTCTATAAGCAGAGAAATAATGAAAAATGTTTTTCTAAAAATCCATGGGTTTCATCCCTAAATTTGCTCCCTCTCTGTTACCCTGAGCTTCTCTGCCCCCCAGCACCCTCACCATTTCATCCCGTATCCACAGTCCTTTGCCCCCCAGCAAAAGAGACAGGATAAGCTCCGTTTGGTTTGTAGGTACATGTGTGACAACTGTCAGTACAAGCATGCTACTGCCACATGAAATACTGTTCTCTGGGGACACATTAATTAAGGTGTCTCTTCACAGTTGCTGATTTTCACAAGATTGCTGAAACTTCGTATTTTTTAAGCCAAATTGGCAAAGAGTTAAAAATTCTTAGACAAAATTGGTGTAATCAGATAAGCCTTCTTACTACTATTATTATTAGTAGTAGTATTACTATCATTATCATAATAATTATAATATTTTAGGAAACTGAAGTTAAAATTTATATGTGAATTTTTTTACTTGCTTCTCTGTGTTTGCCACTCCTCATGGATATTCCCAGGCACCAAATTAATTCCCCTGGAATATTCTGACATCTTTTGAAAATCCAGGTAACCAAACAGATCTGCCCAACTAAGGATACTGTTCTGTTTCGAAAATTGAATGAGCTTATATTTACGTTTCAATTCACTTTATCAAACCCTGCTACAAAAGCAGCATAACTGTCAGTGCAAAATATTTCCTCATTCCAGATGTTTTAGATAAATCAGCTCACTCATCTTTCAGGCACATTATTTGCCGTAATAAATACAAATAATAAAATCTGTTATTTAGAATGCTACAAGAGTACCCACAAGTGATAACCTGCTAATACACAGCCTCCAAAGTGAAGGTGCAAAATAATTCCTGAAGAGGTCACTTGTTCACATTTCTCTCACTACATACAATAGCTCTTACAAACAAGAAACCAAACTCAACCTTCTACAGAACAAAACTGAACAGACAACACTGACAAATATACCTATATACAAAAGTGGGTTCGTAGGGCAGTTTTTATCTGTTCCTCTCCCTTAAAAAACTCTTTATTTCTATATTTACATGCAACTTAAGATATAAAAGGATGGTTTCCGCTTTAACTTGCATTATTTAAGACTTCTAACTGCGCAAACTAAAGAAACGTAGACCTAACCGCACATGAATGAAATAGACACAAATCAACTTCTGAGAGTCCATGTGACAACTACTTCACATTTTGTCTCTGAATGCACCTCTCAACCATTCTTCACTGCAACGAACGTCACGTATTACAAATTACTTGTTTTGGATAAACTGTTTACCTGTTCTTAGTACTAACAGCTTTCCCATAATTGTCCTAAATGGGAGAAAGCGTTGTATGTCTATGCTTTCAAATCTGTTCTACGCATATAAATTATTTCTTTCAGATGGGCCTTCACTCATTTTTTTTCAAGCTACTATATAATCAATAACAAACTGAGACTTCAAAATTTCTTGAAGCATGGTCAGTGTTTCAGATGCTGTGTGGAGAAAGATCTTTTCCAAGGCCACATAGCGATTAAGAGTGTGGATCTGAATTTAAGACATTCCAAGTTTATTCACCCTCTCATGTTACCTCTGTGGCAGGAATGGCACAGGGGAAAGAGACAGATGATTTCCATTACAACTACCTACCAAGGTGCATGAACTCCACAATGTAGCACAAATGTGACAGCACAGCTGTGCAATTCAGCTTTCCCTCCTACTATTTCCAATGCCTTGAACAACTTGTCATCCAGTGCAGGTGGTTCCAACTTTCTACACATCTTCTCAGAAGGAGACATAGACTATAGTTTAGAAAAACTTTTAGGAAAAAATAAATGTGTAGATGCTCATCAGCTGAAGACACAGGATATTTTTCCTATGAGGCACTTTAATGACCTTCTATAATTACTTACATAAGCTCATTGGGGAAAAAAATCACTTCTCATTAAAGCAAGGCATAGCTCAACTCAGAACAATTCTTGTGAGTTTTAACATAGATAGTAAGCAAACAAACCAAGATCATTAGAAGTTCAACTTGCAAGCAGTTCCACACGAAGGAATCTGTTTTACCTGAAGACATTTAACTATGAGATATGCAACAGGAGGTCTCTGAGAACTAGCATGCAATAAACGTTTTTCCAAGGTATCAAATGTTTGAAAAGTATCAGGCGTTTTTGATTTAAACCACCTGAGTCAACTGGAGCATAGGTAAAACATATTAGGATTATCATTTCCTACCAGGGCTTAGCTGGCTTTTTATAGGGCTAGAACCTGGCTTCATCCATGCTTGGTGTAACATGTCACTTCAGGTGGGAAGAATGAATAGTACATCTCTTTGCCAAGAGACAGGAGTAGCCTTTGGTCAGCCAAGAAATAATTACAGGGGAAGTAAGCTTGGAAGCTAACAGGAAGAAGAGAAAACAATTTTAAGACAAGGATTTCAAAGTGGGTTATTTATAGAGTCAACACTCAATTATCCATGGTCAGATTATCTGTACCAGAGATGCAGAAACAAATCAGCTCCAGCTGGGCTCACTAGCCTAGGTGCAGCTTGGTGCAAGGGTTCCTATACTTCTAGGGATGGCGTCGGTGCAGAAATTATGCAACAACTTTTTTTCAGCATAAGACTGAAGAGGCACTTTGGTTGTCTCTGTGGCATTTCCAAAAGCAAGAGCATTGGCGAAAATGGCAAAGACTCCAGATGAAGCCACAGCCTTGCAGTGCTACTCCCATGCTCTGGGTCCCAAGGAGTTTTATTAACTCAGGCACAGCGTCAAGCCCAAGCTGGCTGTGTGCATTCCTGCCACACTGCGTCATGACTGGACACCAGGGAGCGGGGGAGCTTGGTGGAGACAAGCACAAGATACCCGTGACAACACAGGAGCCAGGCACCAGCCAGCATGGCAAATACTAATAAACCCAGATACAGCTGGGATGACCTCCGTGCAGAGAGACTAAGCTGTGAGATCGCTTTCGATTATGATTTACAGTTAAGTCATTTAAACCAGATATTTGAAATAAGGGAAAACTTAAAACACAAGTGCTTTCCTAACTGTAAGAACACGTAGCAACAGACAATACAAATCCAGCTTGAAGCTGCTTTCCTGGCCACAATGCCAAAAGTGTAATTGACAGTGAAATAAAAAGGTTGATAGGGAAGGAAATGGAAAAAATCCAACATTATATTTCCTACCTGCCAATTGCTTCCTCTGAATCAGCCTATCTGCATTCATGCTGAAGGGCTGAAACCCTTCTCCATCTGTCAGGAGATAGCAAACTCCAGAAGAGACTTTATGCTCTTTAGACTCTTCTGGAAGTTGTCCCTCCTCATCAAATTGATTCTGCTATAGTTGAAAGAAATCCTCCTATTTAAAGACAACAAGAGATACTTCTAAATTGGAGGAGTTTGAGATTCAGTTTATTTTTTTCCAGCAATGGGAGTCACTTGACCAAAGAGGCAGGGAAAGGACAACAAGCAGCATACTGGCATGAAAAAATCTCAGCTATAATCAGCTGACTCCAGCTTGATTACAGAGGAGGAACTAAACTCTGTATTTGGCAAATGGATCACAGAGCAAGTCTTTTCTAAAGCTTTTTGCTGAGTCTGCCAATTGGTAGCTAGACAGTACAGCAGATTTAACCAGCAATGGCTAACAAGTGAACCAAAACTAACCAGGCCTGAGCTATCACCCCTGAGATTTGCCTACTGTATCTAAACACTGAGAGAAAAAGGTTTATTTACACTGAAGAGCACAGTGTGTAGCAGAGAACTGCTCAAGTAGTTTCAAATGATAGCAAGAAACAGAGGGTCCACACAGCATAGGATGAGGTGGAGGAAGAGGGTTACCTAACCCACCAGAACATCATTCTAACATTTGAGGAAATCTAGAGGTCCTAAGTCTACAACCTTATTACCCCTCCTTTCCTTCTCCCTAGTCCCAAATGCCTTGACTTTCCAGGTTGCTTAAGGTCTGAAAAACAAGAAATTCAAGAAAAACAACAGTTCAAAACCAAATTTCACTATGATAGGTATTACTTACCAGAGAACTCTGGCAGTTTTAGTTCTTATCATTTCTCCTTACATTTCAGATCCCTAAATGTCTACTGCCTGAAAGGTGATAGCAGTAGAGGTTACAGGTGGTTTATTGCGTTTCTTTGCTGTTTATTCTTGGTATTAGGGACTAACATATTTTGGAACACATAACATTCAGCAAACAAAAACAGAAAACATCTTGCGCTGTACAGTATTTACAGGTCTTGTTTATGGTATTTATCTTAGAATACATACTAATGAGGACAACAGCACAAGCACTAGAAGGGAAAGGGCTCAATTACTGTAAACAAGAGGGAGCAAAAGACTGTTAAACATTCAACAATTCACAGCAACGGAAGGTTTAAAAGTTTTCAACTCTTATTTGCTGTAACAAGATTAGGTCAACACTGCCCTCCTCTGCCCCTAAGCCCCATCAAACTAGGAAAGACCATAAATGCAAGACCACTGCACTACCTCACTGCCCTGCTGAAAGTCTCAATTGCTGTAAGGTTTGAGGAAAAACACCCAACGTATTTCCTCTTCCTGGGGACTACCGCCACAGGAAATTTCAGCCTGTAACTTCCAGGTAAATTGGCTGCGTATCTGTCAAGCACATACATGCAAACTGCACTTACATAAATTTTCTGTTCCGTTATTGCTCCCCCCACCCCAAAATATCAATTCCAGCCAGGAACTGGATTAGCAACAGACTGTGAAACACTTTCAGAGAACTTCAGAGGTGGCACCTACAAAAGGACAGTGAAATTTTATGGCCTGAAGACCCCAGAGCAAAGCGTGGCAGCTGGCATCAGGCCTTGTGTGTTACGGGTGCAGTTGTACTGCAGATCAAATAGAGATGCAATTTCTATTTCTGCTCTTCCTCCCTTTCAAAACATTTCTGGCTCACCTTTGGCTTCAACCTGGTATTAATACATGGCTGCATTACAGTGTAGGAATAGAGAGCGGGCACATTTTATAATACAACCTTCTTTCAGCAACTGCTTCCTAGAATAGACTGCCTCTTGTCCTGCAAGGACAGCATCTATTGCTGCCCCCAGACACAGCCTCGTAGATTCAGTATATTGAAATAAGCTTGCTGAACCTGCTTTCACAAGCAATCTCAATTCATTCTGTATCAGCGACCTCTCACTTTTTAATAATTTTATGCTAATTTACATGTCACAAATCTTACATGCTCCCCCCGCCCCTTCCTAGTTAACTGTAAAATTATTAAATACTGTAGAGATACAGACTACTTTTGTATGACTTCTGTCTTCCTCTTCATAATTACCTGCCAAACTCTGTTACATGGCGAGTTTAAAACAAATTTATCTATGCTGGTTTTGTATTTTAAATATAAAACAATACCGGTCAGATACCTCAGGACGTTTCTAGCTTTACAGAACTCACAGCTCATTTAACAGCCATAGTATTTCACAGATTTAGACAGATACCACCACCTCCATCAGATGACACCGGTTTCAGGTAAATAAGTAGGTTTTCTTTTTCCTGTGAAAACTCTAATGAAGTTTCCTCGTGTCACTTACATTTCGTAGTTATAACCATTTAAAAATATACAAAAGGTACAGAACTTCAAGTTTTTTTCCTTCTAAATTCATTAATACAAATAGAGGCAGGCTGTAATCCATGCACACAGCAAGTAATTCAGCTGTAATTCATGCTACAGCATAGCAGAGGTAAAGTAGTAATGCCGACATTAAACCTGATACTATATAGCCCTTAAAGCCTGCAGGTAATCCCTCTCTTTCCAAGAACTCCACACTAAGAGAAATCAGATATATTTAAAGAATAATTCAGTATCATGAAAGTACTCACTTCCTTTTAATTTAAGCTTACACATCTAGAACCATATCAAAGCTTCCAAAAGCAAATGCTCAGCAATTGCCTTGTTCTTATTTAAAAAGCTCTACGGAATATATATAAAGGAGTCCATAAAAAAGTTGACAGCTACTAATTCAAGAGTCAGCAGTTTGCTATTATAGTGGCACATTGTGTTTAAACTGCTTTCATGCCACTGTCATGTTATTAGTCAAATAAAAAAAACAACGTATGAATTACATATTTCTAAAACACTACCTATTACCAATGTAATTGGACACAGTTCGCAGTATTTTTTTTTACCATTGTCACATGTGAAATATATGTGGCAGAGCAAAACATAGAACACACAAATACACACTCTGCATAAAGGAGAAATCACAATAGCTTCTTTGCATATATGAGTCTCGCTAAGTTTCTAGTTACCTGCCTCTGTTTTTCTTTAACCTTTCCGAAGCACGTGCAAATGGAGCTTAGCCTCTGCTCACAAGTTAAAGTCTTTGCAGTAATTTGTGTAGATTTGTGCAAATAAAAATCACAGACTATATTAGATTCCAAGACTGTAAGCAACGTGAGCTATTGTATTTGCACAAAAGCATGCTGATATAGTTGTGAAAAAAAAAACAAAAAAATCCCAGTACAGATAAGCAAAGGTCAAAGTTCTGGTTATGCTTGAAGTTTCAGTATTGGCACTTCCTGATCTGAGTCTAAAATACCCTTAATTAAATCTATTTTGTCCTTCTCCACTAAAGTAATGAATTCTCCCCCCCCCCCC
>VYXH01010149.1:478414-488845 GCA_013397275.1 Burhinus bistriatus
AGCGGCGGGGGGGAGGGGGGGCGGGGGGAATCCATAGTAACCATGCAAACAACCTAGCAGAAGCAAATTCAAAATGATGCTTTCACTATTTGAAAATAAAAATCCACTTTTTGAAGAGTGAGGCTAACGTTAGCTCTTGTTTAAGATACAATCAGGATGTTGTCAGTTTTCTGTATCAATCCTAGGCATCTCAAGTGATCCATCTATAGATTGCCTGAACCAGATGTTTCAGGAAGTGATAACCAATGCTTTCATTTTCAATCTAAAAAGGGGAATTGATCAACAATATCAAGACACTTATTTAAATATAAAAGGACTTCTAAAGTTGAGATGAAGACCACAGACCTTACAGATTAACTTCTTGTAAATGGTTTTCTTTATACAATGTGTTACTAACAGAGGCAGTTTGTGCTAATGACAGGTTCTGCACTCAATCACACAGAGAAAATACTGCACAGTAAATAATTATTTTCTAACTCTAGAATCTTCACACAGAAGTTTTAGCTACAGAACCGACAATCTCTAAAAAGGCTGAGAACAAAACAAGCCAATAGTTAGAAGTACAATTCATTGTAGGTAATACGGGGGAAAAAAAGGATTTGTTTTTTTTTTTTTTTGGTAAAGGATTACTCTCTCTGCTCATCTTGCAGGCTTTAATTAAGTGGCTAAGAAACAAGGAGCAGCTAAGAGTGATTCCTTTGTAACCTGCTTTTTTTCAGGTGGCTCTGGAAATACTACATTAAAACATCAAGGAGAATGCTTATTTACCAATGCCTGGATATGGACATTAACTTGCCTAATGTCAGCACAAAGGTACAATACCAGGGTGTTTTTAAGACTGTCTTGAAAAGAAAGTATCTAATCTCTGTGGTTAGTTTTGGACTGATGGAGCTGGGTCTGTCTCTATTGGGGGGGGGGAGGGGGGGAAGCAATATGCCAGCAGCACTTTATAGCAACTTCTTTGTCCTGTGCATCAGAAGAATATTCCCATAGAATTTTCAACAGGAGGCCCCAAATTTAAATATTAAGTGCTTTCCTGGTGGACACTGGCACTATCAGACAGCTTGCACATTTAAGCTGCTTGAACCTGGGAACATTTCTTAGTACCCAGTACACGGAGACTGCCTAGTCTGGAAAGCGTTCTGGGACTAAAACTTCAAAATGCAGAAACAAGAGTCCAATCTGTTGGGAGTATACATGTTTCTTGCTAAAGCTGTGCGGGCCTAAAATAGTGCCACAATTAATTTTGTTTCCTCATACTGCTAGGTAGGTCAACATGCTGGGTTTTTTTTTCCCCCACCTAGAAACAAGGCTACAGCTTCAGCAATTCAGCACCAGCAAAAACAACAGAACAGACTTCAGGCAAAAAAACATAACCCAACAGAGAAACAAAACACCAGCACATATATTTGAGTGGCAGCTGTATGAAGTGTTTCGGGTTTTTCTGCAATTGTATATTAATCTCACTCTGAGCCCCAAATCAGGTTTCTTATGTTTCAGTGCCATGGATATTTCAGCACCAAAGGACAGAAGAGGGGCGTTAGAGAAGTGCAAGTCAGAGCACTTGGGAAAGCCAAAATTGTACTGATTTTGCCTGCAGAGATTGTTTCACAAGAATCTCTAAAACTCTAGCTGATTGTTTGTGCAGATGGCTGGCAAAAACTACCGACAGGTATCTTATCTAAACCATTTCTAGCAGAAAACAGGAGAGGGGACCCAGACTTCTATGAATTCCAAGTATCCTGACGCAGCATCTCCAACAGATCAAGCATCTGATTCATTTTCAGAAATGCACTCTACGAAGCTGTGTTTGTGGCCTATAAAACACTCCCGCTACTCTTAAAGCATCATAGACCTTCATAAATCAAACAACTGTTGTTGTACTGAGAAAAAGTACAAAGCCCTGACTATTAAGTGGTGCTTGACAGACACTCAGTTATGCTTACGTTACCCTACAGATCAGACAGATGCCTCAGCAGTCCCAAATTTTCACAGCAGCTCCTCCAGAAAGGCCACAGCATTCTGGCTTCTTGTTTAACCTCTTAGAAATGAAAAGTGATGAATGCGGGTTTAACTGAGGAGTGCCTTAGTAGTGCACAGTTCACCCCTAAATCCATAAATTAGACTACTATTTTTGGGAAATCCTAGAAGGCCGGAGATATATCCATACTATGAGATACTCCCTGTTTTCCTGTGTACCCTATCTGTGTATCTGAGATCTGTCTGTATTTCAAGCAAGGAACAGGTACTCCAGTCCCTTTCACTGGATTGCAGTCAGACCTTGCATGAGGTTTGCCCCATCCTTCCCATACAGAGATGTATGACAAACACAGTTCTCTCCCTTTTCATTCTTCATCCAGGCCAAGAAGGTGTTGCCCATTTAGATGTCAATATGCATACAAGTGACATTTTAAAAACAGCTTCAAATACTGTAACAGCATAAGAAAAGACAACCTACCATCTGCTTTCTTAGGAAAAACGTCATCTTTTCAGAAAGTGCTTATTTAATGTCTAGCACAGGGTTTCACTTTCTTGGTCATAATCCCTAGGGGTTCCTTAGTTTCTCTTATTAAAGTATTGTAACAACAAAATTAAGAATAAAATTTTGTTTCCATTTTGAGTTGATCACAGTTTTCCTTGCTGTAAAACTTCTAATCTAAATTTTCTAAGCAAGTCGAAGTACCAAGAAGTCAGCACACTATCTTTCCAAAATGCAGCTAGAATTAATATTGTACAATCAAATAAAAACCAGTCCTTGTTCTCAATTGCGTATAAATGATATCATCAAACACTTGGGCACCTCACCAATGCCATGGAGTTCAGCAGTACCACTACAGGTGCAGCAGCGTGCTTACGTGCTTCTAGGGTAACTGCTGAAACTAACCCAACAAGGAACAAGTCTTTCTCCTTCAACACTTAAAACTTGCAATTCTTCAAACAGTCTCATGGAGACAACAGATCCTTCTCTCATATTACTTTTTCCACTGCTGTAGGGCTCTGAAAGCTTTTGAATATTTTTAAAGAATATTTACATCCTAAATGATACATAAGAGTTAATGAATGCACAAAATATGCAAAAATAGTATTTCTTATAGCAGCAATGCTGCTGTACATCGTAGTGGTTTCCTAAGTTTATTACTTTTGTCCTCAGACAAATATTGCTTCCTTAAAGTATTACATGGAAAAGGCCTCAAATGTATCCTTTAACGACAGAGCAAACCAGAGCCAATTTGTTGCTTGATGTGTGCAATGCTACGTGCATGCAATGCATCTTCACAAGCACCCCAATGTTACATTTCTTAGACGTTGAGATTCCACAATCCCAGGTACTAGTTGGTATCTCTTACTGACTTAATTCAACTAACAATAAAGGTTTTATTTCAATTAGTCTCTTAGCCTCACATTAGAAACAGTGATTTAGATTTAAATTAAATTCACATACTTTTCACATCCTGTGGGTATGCACGTTTTGACAGTACTACAAAAAATGTACTGCAAGTTGCATATAAGTTGATTGAAACCATCAAACCAGTATTTAATTGCTTGCTGACACATACCTCAACATTGACTTATGAAAAATAGTCCAGAGTTGATTTATCTGAACATACAAAAGTACACTCAGAAAACATGTTTTCAAGTCACCTGTATGGATGTAAGGAGTACAGGTTTTATTACTACATTTTAAATTCCTGAATCACATATCACAGCTTTATTCCATTATTTGCTCTGTGACTACATGTACCACCTCAGACTTCCAGATTTTTTTTTTCCACATAATGGGTATTATAAATTTCTACTTGTAAGATTCAAAAATATTAAAGAAAGTTTTAAACATAAAAATTTCCTGACTTCTTTTGTTCTTATCTCCAGCTTTTGAAAAACTGTAACATCCATGCAGTCTCATTAAATACATTTCCTCAGATAATGTACAATAAAAGCAATCAATAAGTAAAATTCAAAGTTTTTGCAGAAAGTTGTATTCAATCTGTTCTCTCTTCCCTCCTGAATTCAGTGCTGAAGAAGGCAATATTCTAGATATGCAGTCTTCACCATTCTTTCCCCATTTAATTCTCATTTTCTATAATTTACTACTTTTACTTTAATCCTCTTCAGTCAGAATATGTGGAGTTTTAGAGTAGTCCTTCTAGACTTTCTATGTCTTTTGATAATATTAACAGGCTTACTCCACACATTAAAACTTAATCCCTACCACATTCCCCCTTTAGGGTTTTGAATTCTTGTTAGAGAGGAGAATGTCTTTTTGGGGAAAAAAATAGCATGCTTAGATATATCAACAGTTTGTAGATACCAACTACCAAAAAAATACTCAAATCCAAACAGGCATAGCCCAGAAAAATACCACTTTAAGATTAATTCAAACAGTAAATCTTTCATCTTCAAGGTCAGGTGTCCTTTTCAAAAGATACACTTTTATGATTGTAGTTTAGATAAGACAGCCAAAGCTGATTTAATAATTAATTGCTGCCACTGTTCCCTCTGTAAGTGCTACTCTGAACATTCTCCCTACTTCTTCCTTGCACCATCGCTGGCATTCACCTGCCGCCCTGATGGGCGAGCTTAGCTTGCTAAACCAGCAGAAAACTAACCAGAGAAAGGGGGGAAAGGTGCGAAACCACAAATACATGAAAGTGAATAGCCTTCTCCTATTATTTGATAGCAAGTTGAATTGCACCACTACAGGGCAAGATAAGCAGCAGAAGCGGTGCAGGTAAGGAAGAGGATCCCAGGGCTGGGTAGGAAGGGCAAGATGAGAGGAGCAGGCTCTGGCCTCTCTGCAGCAGCGTGCCATTAGATCTACGCAGGTGCCCCTTAGATGCCCAACAAGTGTAAACCTGGCACAGTGATAGCCAACAGAGCTGTAAAAAGGGCACCAATGTCACCAACAGAGAAAACATCCTGGAGAGATGATAACATTTTAAAGCTGCTGAAGGTTTTGCTGCTGTTGAAACAGGTTCTTGCTTATTTTACACGGACTGCAGCTTGTCGCTTGGTGATCAGTCCTCGCTGGAAAAGAGCACTGCTGCACCTCGCAGCCTGGGGCTGCTCTCATAGCTGAGCCTCCAACCTGTATTGTCTTCTTCCAATCTATGAACATTTACCATCGAGGTTCAACAGTTTATTCCCACAAAACATCACTGATAGCTGTCCTGTTTATAACCGTGTTATTTTGGGAAACAATGGCAAGCATTAATGGTCTGGCATCAGTTGCCTGGTGCTTGTACCACACTGGCTGGTCTTAGCTAACCTAGCTGCTTTCAGGCCTTCACACAGTAGAGAAGACATGACAAATGTGGTAAGAATGAGTAACTAACTCTTCACACAGAAATGTAATCAGGAATCTCTAAAGAACTGCATACAAACAGAGTAAAACTATTCACTATCTTGGTATATCACCAAGAAACAGCTTGCTTCATCTTCAAGAACAAAACACTAGAATAACTTGGAGCTGTTGAGCCTACTGGACACTGCAGACCTACTTCATCAGTGACTTTTACATATCTAAGAAAAGAGTATCAGAGAAGTAACGCAGAGGTACAGGGAATTTGTTATAATGCTTCTATAGTAAATGCACCTTGCTAGACTTAGGACTCAATGCCATCATAAGATTAGTACCTTGCTTGTGAGACTAATACATTTCATTTAAAAAAAAAATAATTCTAATCCTGCCACTGAAAATTCTCTAGAACCTAAACTTTAAAATAAAAACATTTTGCATTTTTAATTTGCCCCAAAGTTTTCAAATAAAATATGAACTGGGAATGCAACAGTCACACTGTTTATTTTCTCTTTTAGTTAATTAAAAACCATTTTTTAAGTTAAATTGAGAATTTAATAAAAAAAAAAATCTCACTACATTAAAACTAAGTTCTATATTAAAACAAATTTTCACCATATTAAAACCAGTAAGTCAGCATGGAATAAATAAAACATCTGTTGCCCGTTAAAAGAAAACCAGTATGAAAGACAATGTAACATTGTCAGGCATGAAGATGTAAATGTTCATTTGGGCCACAAGTAAAGTAGTGATTGCATTTCTTGCAACACTATATGAATATTCCACACATTAGGGAAGAAAGATCACTAAAGCAACAGACATCAGGAAGCCTTTTGTTAATGTAAGAATAGATGGACTGTAATCAAAGTTAAAAGTGCAAACTGCTACAATATGAGAACTTTTCTGTAAATGGTTAATCCACATTAATAAAAACACTAATAAATATCACTGCAGTTAATATTTTACTTTAGATTAATATCAACTAAGACAAAACTTATTTTAATGTAACAGTATGGGTTACATTTTAAAATTGTTCAGTTATTTTTGCCACCAGTACAATCTAATGTTTCTAGGAATGCAAGTTATTTTTATTAGGCAACCAGCTGCAGACATTGCTGGAAGTTAACTACATTAAGTTCCAGAAAAACTGGGAAAATTACCATTCATATGAAAGCTTCCCGAACACATGAATGGAAGCTGTGTTTGAATGGCAAAAGTCAAACAATTTTGAAACTAGATTAAAGGAAATAAGTAGTGATTTATTTGCAATGTATCTTTTTATTCCACATAAAACTGCTTGTGCTTAGAGACCAAGATTTGGCCCATGCTTACAAGAAGGTACTACTGCAATGATGTATTATGAAATAATCTTTAAAGAAATGAACTATGAGCAGCTGCTTTAAAGAATTACTTCCATGCACACAGCGCTAGGAAAAGCAATGATGACTAATGGGGAGAGGTGCTGCTTGGCCAGCTGCGTCCCACAGCATGGGGGAGGCACTGCATACCACGAAACGCAGGCAGGGAAGGTAAAGCAGATACTCTTACATCGTGGTAAAAATATAAGGCAATAAAATAAATAACCTGCTCAGCCTTTTCTCCTGTAGTATTTTTTAAATGTAATTAAAATAAGCTGCTAAACATCAGTGCAATTATATGAAAATTCCCTTTGCTATCACTTCCGTAAAGCTAATACTGAACGACTACCTCACATACAGACGTCTATACTGTCTTCACCTAAAGACAGGTAAGCCTAAGCCTCCATGCCCATACCGCATGATAGTATGTGCAAAGCCCACATGATAAATCTTTTTTTTGTAATAATATTGATTCTCGAAATTTCAACATTCTTCCATTTTACACATAAATCATGAGACAAAAGGTATTTTAAGCCACAGCACAGCTTCCTATACAATACTCAGCATAGCTGTCATTCTTCAATTTCAACAAGTTATTAATTACTACAGCTTCATCCAGCAACACTTCTTATGCATATTTCTAGATGATCTAATTAAACTTCTTGTTCTTAGTGAAAAAAGTTTAGTTTTTACAAACAGGTATACTTTATTTTTTAGATAAAAATAGACATTTCAAAATTTCCAGAAGTATCTTTAGGTGATCTGAATCAGACACTAAATACACCCACTGCAGTCTCTAAGGGTGTAAAAAGTAGCATCAGCTAACATTACGTTGACCACACTTCACTGTGGCCACTCAACTTTATCAAATCTTAGAAAACTTACATGGAAGTTCATGGCAGAAACTTTGCAGACTCGGAGTCCCAAAACCATTTCTCCCAAACAAGACCAGTACACATCTTGCTAACCAAGGGGATCTCAAAGAAGCCAGCTATACCAGCATAACGTAACATGTCTGTGCTCTATCTGTGGTCCTCTTTCAGCTTGGAGGGTTGAATTATTGAAGAACAAACCAACCTCCCTCAAACTAATCATTAAATGGAACATTTGAAAAAACAATTGGGACTGATCCATGTGGTTCAGTTGAGGCTGAGCTTTAAAGCAAAACATATCAGAAAAATGAGAACAGCAAAGCTTAACCAGTAAAACCAGCTTAGGTCAATACTGATGCTGTCTCATCCAGTGCAGCGCCAGGCAGGGTGAAATAGAGCCTTTAAAAGCCCAGCATGATTTGCAACACAAACACTGAGGAGCAAGGAGCTTCCTCTTTGAATGAAGCAAGAGTCTGACCCTTTCCTGTGTCACAACTCCCCGCACTTACTTAATACGTTTTCTGCTGGCAGCAAAACAAACATCAATTCTATCAGCTTCACAGACATGTGTGTATCAAAAAAGACACTATATTGATATTACATCCAGTTTTAGAGGAGATAGAAGATGCATTTGAATAAGCACCTTCAGATCTTTGCTGCCTGGACTGCCCAGTAAGATTACTTGTGATGAAATAGCTTACAACTTCTACTTTATAAATTAACATTAACTTAAGTTTAAGCAGATGCTGCACAGCCACAAAAGAACACAAAACAACTGCTCTAAAATTTACAAGGAAAACACAAGAAGACCATAAAGAAAATGCTACCTTGGCATCCAATGTAACTCCAAAGGTTCGCTTTACAAAGCTGAGTTAAGCCACACTTTACGCATTCATTTCCTTCACCGACATCAAACGCCCAGGTCAAATCTTCGGTTCGCTGACTCTTACATAGACACACGCACACAAGTTTCAGATGATTATATTAATCGAAACTAAGGTGGCTGTAATACTTTGTCAAGAAGGTTCTCATAAAAGAGGTTTCAAAAAATGAAAATAGTAGTGGACTCCTCAAAATCCTGTTTGGGTAGATCTGAGTGGAGTACATTTTGTATTTGCCAAAGCTAAAGAAAGGAATGCTGCAAAATAAAGGTGTGATATGCTGCAGCAGCAGAGGTGATAGTTTTGTTAGATCATAAACATGTAAAAGCATCACCTGTTTTACTTGCTTAACAGTTGATATTATGCAACTCTGACTGCAGAGAATCAGCTGGTGTACATATATCGTCTTGCCATTAATCAGAACTTTCCAGTAGATATTCTAACTTTCCTTAAGTAGTAAAGAAAATAATTACATTGTGTTTTCTTTTTTGTGTTGTATGTATGTTTTGAAAAAAATAAAATAAAAAGATCAATCCAACTCTACATTAAACATCAAACTTTAAAAAAACAAAACCAAAACACAAGGCAATTCTACTAAAATGACATTAAACTAAGATAGTTTAGAAACTGAAAATCTTTATGTTTTATAAAATGGAACTATGGAGCCAAAACTCAATGAATAACTAATGGTTAAAACAAAGTCTTCCCTTAAGCTAGCTGAATTTTTAAGTGTTCAGTGGAGTATGTTTGTTTTTATAGCTCCCTTTTGAAACCATGGTACTTGAAGCTCTATGTATCATTTATCTGAAGTTTGTTTCATCTAAATGAAACTATCTAGCTAGAATTGTCACATCCATACCTGTCAGTTTAAAAAAAACCAAAAAACAAAAAACAAAAAAACCCAAAAAACCCAAAACAATAAAAACATCAATAGCAGAGAAGAAATTAGTGGGGACTTGAACTTTTGTCTTCCAGTAGGAAAAGCACCCAGTCCCTCAGCCTGCAGGTAATTCTGAGCCTCTCTCAATCCTTTCCAATCCTTTTCCACACAAAAAAAAGCAATCAGAGAAGCAGGCAAAGCCTTGCAAGCAGAGTTGTTCCACCACTACCTGGCAGATGAGATACCCCAGTTCCCATCAGCATTTCTTTATGGTAAGGAGAACACAGTCCACATGAGTGATTACAAACACCCATCGATACCAGGTAGCCTGCTTAAGGTGTTTTTGATTCAACTCCCCTCAGATTAGGGAAGAAAAGGGTAAATAGGATGTCCCACGTTGCACATTAACTGTTCTAATCTCCACACTAGTGACTAAAGGATCAGAAATCATTTTGCAGACCTAAACTTTAATTTCTTCTGTTTTTTCTTCAGCCTCCTAAAAGAAAGATTTTACCTCAGGCCAAGTGCAACGCGTCACCTCTATGGGCACAAAATTTATTTTGGTAGGAAAATGAGAGAAAAATTAATTATAGTCAAGCCATTTCTTTAACGTCAAAAACCTGTGTGTTTTCTTCTTCAGCAAGTTACAGGAAAAAAAAATCCCATCTTTTCCAAACACACCTACCCAAGAAGTGTCACTAAACCACTCCCTAGCAGTTATTCTGGAATTAAGGATACAATTACATTCAGTGTGTAATGGATTTATCAGCCAATATGTATGTATACATACAGAAATGCACGTGCACGCATAGACACATATGCATAAATAAAACTTTGCTTCTTTTCTAGTCCTGACAAAAATGACCTTCATGGTCCAGAAGCTCCAAAGGACTTGGAGATCCCGTCTCCAGGTGAAGCAGTGGCAGAGGAGGCTGCAAAGTGGCTTGACAGAGCCAGACCATCCGTATTCATCCAGGAGCTCCCCAGAACCCACGGATGCAGTTATTGAGCTATTAACAAGCAAGCCAAGCCTCCCACTGAAAACCACCTTGTACCTGAAGATCAAATGGCAACATCAATATCTGGAGGAGCCCAAAGAAATAGAGAGTAGCAAGTCTGAAATGTATCCAAGCCGGCCAGAGGG
>VYXH01010149.1:488910-524637 GCA_013397275.1 Burhinus bistriatus
AACAAAGTTAGCGTACATATGGATAAGTATCATGTATTGGGGAAAAATCAGCGTAGTTAGACTGTTACAAGTCACAAATGTCCTGGAAGGCATAAAGGGGCATGTGGACAAGGGAAATCCAATTGACACAGTCTACTTAAATTTCCATGTGAAACGAGGCCATGTATTCATGTTTCTTAAAGGAAAGATAACTGCTGTGAGACAGGAAGGACAGTTCCAACCCCCCACCTGAAGGCTAAGAAACTACTTATAGGGCAAGGAAAAGAGGGCAGAAATGGTCCTCAAAGAAAGAATTTCAGCAGTAGCATGCAGCAAGGGTCTGCATTAGGGCCTGAAATATTCAACATATTCAGAAATGATCCAAAAAAGGTGGTTAGTGAGAGAACAAGATCTTCAGTATATAATTACTCAGAGTACTGAAGATGAAAATCAGCAGATTGCAGAAAGACTTCACATTACTGAATGGCATAATAAAACAGTAAATGATATTCAATGTAGAGAAATGTAAAGTGACAGACATGCAAGAAGAAACCAGTCTTAACTTTATATACAAAATGATGGTCTCTGAATTATTATTACACAGTAATGAGACACCAGTCTTGTAACTGTTCTATGAAATTATCATCTCAATGATCTGTAGTGGTCAAAAAGGCAGACCAAATGTTAGGCAAAGAATACAGCACATCATGACACTGCTCGCTCCTTTCAAAAATGGTTTAGAAGGGTTTGGCAAGATTAAAAAAACAAACAAACAAACAAAACCACATAGCAAAGACATGGAAAGTCTCCACAAGAGTAACAATCAGACAGATTTGGACTTGTCAAACTGGACAAGTGACGACAGAGGAGAGTTATGATGAACATTTATTATGAAGGTAGACAGGAAATGATTGTTTGTTGCTGATTCAAAAACAAACCAAAAAAGGAGGTATTTCTTCACACAGGGTATAGCTAAGTTTTGAGAATCCTTTCCACAGGACCCCATAGCTCTCAAGTTTCTATTAAGTTCAAAATAACACTGGGTCAACAAAATTGTTTAGCAGCACAATGACAAACACCAGACTTCTATTTTCAAGGTTTAATTTTTTGCTGCACCATTTCTATACTCATCTTACTAAACATGCAGTTCTGCACTGCGCTCTTCTCCACAGCCTTAACTGTCTGGTCCTGACTACGCCTTTCCTGCACATGCAAAAATGCTGAAAAGCTTTACTGCTTATTTCAGCATTCTCACTAAACGCATTTGGCATCAGACAGTGACAAAAAGATATATTTAAACAGCAAACTAGTCCTAGTCAAATTCAAAGGCATTATTTTTACTCATACGTTACACTTTGCATCTGCCTAGGTTCACAGAATGAGAAACACTTGTCTTCAGACTCCTTTGGACATCCCCAATATTACTGCAAGTTTGAGAAAGTTCAACGTACACACAAGGATGCACTGATCTCCACAGTTCATGCAATTCGATCGCCATCAAACACACACTAAGGCAATCTGAAACACCTATAATCACTGTAGAACTTTTCAGTATTGTTGGCCAATTACTGGTCCATGTTTCAGCTTGCACCGATGAATTCCTGCTTCAATATTCTGAGGTAAAAGCAGCACCAAAAGCAAGACTCCTCCCTGCCAATCCTTCTCCTAATAAACTGAATTTAAAAAATGAAACAAAGAAAATGTTCCTAGTTAACAGCATTATTAGCGTCACAAACATAAATAGCTAATAAGGCAAGTTTCATAAATTTTATTTGGGCATCTTAACATTAGGTAGGTTTCGGTGTAGGAAGCTAAATCAAGTATTTGAAATTGAATCAAAATCAAAATGTACATGTAGCGAGGTGAACAAGTTGCCCACCATCATTTGCCTAATATATTTTAAACAGTTCTTTCATTATGTCTTGAAGAATATAATTTCATTAATCTATCTAGAGGAATGCAAAAAATTTTATTTCGAAAATAGAAGCCTACAGTGCATTTAACCTATCTATAATAAAATATATTTTAGAACAAAGCCTAATTCAGTATTTTGGATTTTAATATGACAATTATTACATTGATCTCACAAGTTAAACAGAATAGCAATAAGCTATTAAGATAATTATATGAATCACTACAGGATTGTGAAATGGAAACACATGGAGATTCAGCTGTATTTGAAACGATGAGAATTTTAAGTACAGTATTTTATGCCTACAAATAAAATGTTTTGAAGAGATTTGGCACTATTCAGGTATCAAGAGGTTGTGTACTACTATTACAACAAAACAAACAGAACTCACTAGATTTTAGACATGGAGCCGTGACAAACATGCTTGCATACTAGAGGAAAAAAAATAATAGTAAAATAAACACAAAGAAATATTAAAAAAATTAAGAAGGTATACAAAGTCTGGGATAAATATTATTACTGAAAATTGTGGAAAAAGTATCTAAAGTAGATTTGCAAGCCCTGTACTACCTAGTTTACCACAGCTGAGATTTCCCTCTACTAAAAAATAAGGAATTTTTAAACATCAAATAAAAAAAATTATTTCTTCATGAAAGGCATTTAATGTAAGCACTTCCAACTTGAAAAAAACATAAAACTCTTGAACTACAGCTCAGTATTTATTTCAATTGCTCTCCATTGTACCTCTCTGAAAAAGGACATATGACTATCCTATCATTCTCCTGCGTGTCAAGGGACTTTTGTCTTCCCCATTGCAACACAAGTGGCCTGTAGGTGTTAGAAAAGGCAACAGAAACATTGTTGGAAAGCAGTATTTCAGACTATGAGAAGTAGTACTTCTGGAAAGTAACAAACTGCCATTCCAGTTTTCTTTCCACTCACCATTGCACATAACAAGACAGTCTAATCCTGGCAGCTGTGAAGACCAGAGCTACATTCTGAGGTCATCCAACCTCCTCCCAGGCTCGGTTCTCCAACTCTGAAGGGAGCCTTGAACACACAAGATGAGTTGTACCTCCAGCCTCACCTGCCAACTCACCTGCAGACTCCGCAACCACAACTCATGGCAAAGGAGATGTTCAGCTGCTACACAACACAGCACCCCAAATTTGCTGCTGTTTCCTTTGGGAAAAGTCAATAGTCAATGGACGAGAATCAACTTTATGAGCCAGCTTATAGTAAACATTTTAGTACAAGGAGAGTTAAGAAGTTCCTGAACTTGTAATATGCTTTGGAAGAAATTGCTAAATGATAACATAGTAGAAATTGCAACAGTTAGAAAATTGACTAACCCCAAAATGTTTAGACAACTGCTAAAAGTCATTGTCAATGGGCAGAGCTATATGCAGGCAAGACTTCTACAGACTTGAAATGCAACTTAGAATATTTGGCAGTGACTAATCCAAATGTTAATTACCTTCTGTAACACATGCAGAGTAAAACACTACTACCAAAAAACCCCATGCCCCACCCTCAAAAACCCCATGACATCTTCCTTGCTGGATCACATGCAGGATAAACAAAGAGATAGCGGAGAGAAGACACTTATCTTAACACTTCTATACTTTTGAACAAGCAAAGAAACAATGACTTCTTATTTGGGCCTTTGGCAAATTCAGATTCCACTTCAAATTTCCTTTCTTTACAGTGCAACCCAATTTGATATAAAAAAAGGATTTGTTCTTGGTTATCTTTTACTCACCAAAACACTTCTAAACAGTGAATTAAAAAAATCTTTTAATTCTGTTTTGGACGTTATCTAGGAATAGGACCATGAAGTCTTTTTTTTTTTTTTTTAAATTATTTTTAAAAACATTCCTTCTCTAAGATGGAAGACATTATTCAGCCCAAGCAAGAGACGCTATGGAAAACTTCAAGCCAAATATTCTTATTTTTAATTTTGCCAGATTTTTACAGGTTATGATGGAAAATTTTCACTACACCTTTCCCCTCTCCCCCACTATTACAAACCCCTATCCTCCACGAGTGAAACAGCTGGAAGAATAATGCACTAAATGCAGACTGTAAATTATAGTATGTAGGAGATTAAACTTAAACCTAATGCTACAGTTAACCTTCAACAGCTGAGTTCTATTAATGGACACTCCTTAAAAGAAATCCTTATTGGTTACTATTTAAAACTACATCTCTATTAAAATCTTGACTGAAAGAAATTACAAGTGATATGTATCTCCCATCAAGGCCATGACAACACTACCCAGTTCAACTATGTCCTGCATCATTTACCACAATTTAGATGAAGTAAAAAAAATACAAAAGGGTTCACTAATCAAATACTATCAATGAATACACTATGTAAAAGAGATAAGCTAATTTATGATGACAGAAATTACCTGTAAACTAGAACAATACGCCTCCAGTGCACTGAAAAGCCCAGTGTCATTATTACTCTTTCAATCTACTTCTTATGTCGATTTATTTAAGATCAGCATTGTAAAATTACAGCACAGTCAAGGCACTGTAAAGGCACAACTTAACAGAAAAAAAATCAGGGAAAAGACAATTAATATTTTACTTCCAGGCTTTTCAATTTCATACACAGGTCCAGCGATAGGTAAGGGGGATGGGGAGGGAGAAGTTACTATGCTTAATAGCAACTAGATACATGTGTAGCATTCTGTTCACTGCTGAACATTTTCTTCTGCTGAATACTCACTGCTCCCCAACGCACAATCCTTTGAGACTCAATGCTGCCAAAATGTTCCTGATTTTTCGTTCAGAGATTCTTTTGAATGAAGAAATTTTCAATTATTGACACATCAACCCAGGGCGAATTTTTGAAGTGCAGAAGTTATCTATGGGAAGTTGTCAGCTTCATACTTACACTACTCATTGACCTTGTAACTCTCTGTATATCGTATCTATTTCTATATCTGAACTCTTCTCTTTTAGGCTCTGTCACTGATGATAGATTAGCCACAACAAAGTAGAAAGCAGTTTAAGCAGTGGGATGATGGCAGAAAATATAGAAAAAGCCAACCCTATCAAATATTGTGCTACTTGTTTCTAAGCAAGCAGGTCAGCAGGTCTGAACACAGCTCCGCTTTTAATTCACATGGTAGATTAAGAAAAGAAAACACAACAAACTCCTAGCCTCGAGCAGATCCCAGCAAGCTGCAAGGGTGAAGGCACATTACATTTGCTGTTGCTCTCAGCATCAGCTGCACATTTTTCAGTCCCTATCACAGTCCATCCCTTGGATCTGGGTGTTATTCTCTACATTCAGGTTTACTTTGTCTGATACATCTCCAACGCAAAAAGCATGCACTAGTCTTGTTTTAGCCTGGGTTATGGTGAGCCCGGTGGTTAGGACATCTTCCTCTCCTAGGAGGCGGAACATGAGAGAATAGCCCCTAGGTGGTAAGGCTACTAAATCCAAATCTCTTGCTTCCTGGACAGGTAATTACAGAAAAGGCAGGATTTCTCTCCCGTTTTTCTTGAACGAATATGGCCTTGTCAATGTATCTTTCATTGAGCTCTCCCCAGGGCACATATGAAAAAAACAAGCTGTTTGCATTCCTGGATGAGCACAGTAGCCAATACTGAGATGACCAACACTTTCATGCATACGAGCAGCTAAGAAGGATTTTTATTTATCACTTCATTTGAATCACGTATTAAAATGTCAATTGGTTATCTTTTATGCATCTAAGTGCTTTTCTGAATCTGTCCAGAGTCTAGCAGCAGTTAGGATATAGAGTTGGTCTCTCCAAGGACTAAACAAAGACAGATTTTGCATTTCTGTAGCTATTCAGAGTCTCAAGAATTGCTCTGATGGTCTAAAAATACAGCACTCCAACAATACATAGGGAAAGACGTGAATTCAAAGGACTGCTGTTTTAGTTTTGCCTCTTCAAGGGTAATAATTGCCCTACCTGGATTGCCCATGCAGCGATGTACTATTTAAGTTCTATCAGAATGGTGCAAAAGATGGCTTGTGACCACAGTTTCACAGCGACCACTGTTACACCAGGCTTGGAGAATTTGCAAGGACATGGACGTGACAGACCCACATAACCTGCATGTACCATTGCAGGAGCTACAGCTTAGATTTTCATCGCAGACAGGAGACAGAGGGTTATGCCCCTGATTTTACTTTGGTCTCAAGAACAAGATTTCTGATAGGAAGACTGTAAAGCTAAAGGGAATTTTTTGTATGCTTTCAGCTACTAGGGGTTTCCAATTTAAAGTAATGGAAATGAAAGTTACAGACAAAATCAGTGTATCCTAGGCAATTGCACAAGTAAAAATGTGCAAATAAGGTACACACAAAACATTAAATTCCTTCTCCCCCCACCAAAAGAAAAAGAAAACCGTGATTCTTTTCAGTCTAGATGTTAATGTTTCCACATTTAACAGAAAGCAGGGCAGGATGAGAGTAATTTTCATTATTTTAATTATTTTATGCAATGAAACCTAACCACATGACAACCAGAAAGTCATTCAATCAACGATATCATATAACAAGTTTTGACAAGGCTGTAAAAAAAGAAAATTGCAGTAGCAGAAGGAGAATCACTCAAAATGCCATTATCCTTGAAGGGCACAAGTGCAGTCCCCCCAATAAAAGGTCAAATGCAATGGATAAAATATTAACAATTACAAAACCCCAAACAGCAGTATTTAATAAAAACCAAGGCATTGAATAATTGAAAATAATATCAAAACTGAGAAAAATCCATCAACTGTGACAGTGATACCCGTACCAAAATCCTTATGCAAAAAAAGATGCCAACTAGTAACGTTCCAGCTCCTGTTAAGAAAGCAAATCATTCTTATTCATACTGTAAGCTCAGCCTTCTTGTCTTTAATCATGGTTCATTAAATTGTAACGCACAACCAGTACAATGTAAAATAGCTAGTCTGAGTAATTCAAAATATACCACCACTCTTAGGAAAAACAATTATGATATGGAAGGGAAAATAATTTATTTATATTCTTCAGTGCTCCATTACGTTATAGTTTGTTTTCCTTTTAAGTGATGCTTATACATCCAAACAGAAGGATAAAAAAGAAATATCCTTCCCCAACTTTCATGAGGACATGAGGATGTCAACCCAAGAATCTGTAACTCAGAAGTAATGAAAATCAAGGGTATTTTTTTTTCTTTTTTAAGGAATAAGAATTTCTACTTCTTAATTGGAAGCCTGTTGGAATAACCTTAGAGACAGGCAGGATAGATAGCAACAAGCCTCCAAAAAAGGAATTAGCAAAAGAAGAGATCTTCATGGTCACTTCTTGACGAAGCAAAATTCTTCTCCTCTGTATGCTACAACTTCATCAAATGGGAATCTTAACTATTCAGTTCATTAAGATATCCTCTACAGTTTTGGAAACTGTTCCAGAGTATGTTTGGAAACTTTCTTTGATGGTTATACTGCAGTTATTGTTTAACCAAGCTGCATTATTTAGCTTGGCTAATTCACCCCTTCCCCCCAACTTTACTTTTAACACTTTCCTGTCATTAATTTATTTCCTCATATTAAAATAAAAAATTGAGATGTTTTGACAAGCTCTCTATATGTACACTGCTTGTTTGTCACTGTGCCACAGCTACCTTTTATGACAGATTTTCCTTTCAACAGGAAAAGACCAATGTTAACGAGACTATTATTGCATGGAACATTTTTAAAAAAAATAACCAGAACTGCATCTGATGCTTCTTAGTCTAGTAAAGGATAATGCAGTATAAGGATATGAAGCTTTATTCTCTCTGGGGCCAAAGGAAAATAGAAACGTCTCCTGGGAAATAGTATGGGTCCTGTCTTAGCAAGTAACAGACTCTCACAGAATTTGAGTTAACAGAAGTCATATGGACAGAGCTCAGCGTAGGCTGCCACTCTAAAAATCTTCTAGAAAATGGATATATTGGAGAAAACCCCTCAAACAAACAGCAGAACATTATGGTACTTCAGAGATACTAAAACACTAGATTTTTGGTGTCCCAAGAAGTGCTCTGTCTTCATTGAGATCAGCATTTGAGAATAAAGTCTCAAAACTAAAATTCCCCACGTGCCAAGTATACTTAGTAATGCTACAAGCTGTATAACTAGACTGACTTGTCATTTCAAACTACTTTATGGAAAAATAAACACATCTACATGTTCACACATTAAAAAAATATCTAAGACATTGTATCACTGCAACAAGTTACTCGAACTGGCTTCAGAAGCAACACTATTTCAACCCTATTGTTGATGACATTATGATACACTATTTTCTAAAAGCACAATAATACTGAATGACCTCAAGAAATTATTTGATTTATATAGTTTATTCAGCAGCCTATGACAGCAAGTCTCTCTTTCAGTTGGGCTTACACCATATGTACATGAATGATTTATTCCTTACAAATGGATACAAATGTTTATCCCACAGATACAAGGATGTGAAACTGCTCTTAAAAATAATTCAGTATTTCTCTGACTTAGAGGCTACAACAGATCTACTACTTTGCAACACTGAGCTTTATGCTGTGTTTATTACAAAGACCCTCAAGTTCAGCAAGCTAGTCCTCTAATTAGCCAGATCTCTCCTTTTACCTTCCTGATTTCTACTGGTCTAAGGTTGTATGATGCATCGCCTCCCATTAGAAAAGCCTGAACCACAACCAGATTTTTCTCCTTTTCTATTCGATATCCTAGGAATCAAACTCTTAAAAGTTAAATAACAACATCTGCCTCTATAATCTTCACAACTTCCCAGTGCCATCAAGGATGGCTGCCACATGTCTGAAATTAGAGACAAATGAAACATACGCTCTGGAGAAAGGCAAATGCCATCAAGGGCTCAAACGAAGTGTTACAAAAACGTTTGCTAAACTAAGCATTCCAGTGCTGTTCCAAAGCCAAGGCCTTCAAGTACAATGCAGGGAAGCTAGAAACATAAAGCACGTGTCTGGCACGGACTTAAATCCCTACTGAGAGAATATGGACTGGATCTTACCAGGGATATTAGTAACAAACCATACTTTGTGGGAGATTCTGGGATAGATCTCTACAAGTCCTTGTCAGTAGCAATAAAGACTCCCCATGATGCAGCCTTCAAGAGCCAAAAAAACAGTAGAAGCTTCTCTCATGATTTCTCATTCCATTGTCTTTGTTACAACTTTAAAGCTGCAATTCAAGACATGTCAAATAATGCATTTTACGGTAAATATGATAGACTAAACAACCTCAAAGTCTACTGACAGCTTCACTGAATTTACAGGTATACTGCTGCATGACTTAACTAAACAAAACCTGATCCACCAAACTGATTGTGTCCAACAGGTGATAAAACTCTAAATAAAACTGAAAATTAAATATTCCTGCTTCACAGAAGAGCCCAGTGCAGCCAGCACCAATGTCTCAGGCGAAGCCTCCTCCAGACTTTTCTCAATGTTCTATTGATACCATAACATATCCAGTGAGAGATTATTCAGCCACAAGCAGCTCACAGTTGGTCTGTTTTCTAATGCAAGATTTTAATCATTTTCTCACCAGACAATGCAACTACAGATCAATCAATAAGATCCATGTGTAGATCTTCTTTAGATCTTACTCATTTCTTATCAAAACATGTTACTAGATGCATGACACTTATACATGTAGTACTTTTAACAGATTAATTTTTTGAAAATTATTAGTTATTTTACAATAATTCCCAAGACCTCCAAGAAACCTTCTTTCTTCTAAAACTTCTTTTATATGGCTTTAGTACATCACCTTTTCTGTTTCCTCTTTAAACCAAAATATTTTGTCTATACAGTCAAAGCTCTTCCACAGCCCTTTCAGCAATATTCCAGTACACCTTTCCTGAAACAAGTCTGACTTGTACAATCCTCAAGAGGTAACATCTTCGGTCAATCATTTTCAGTATTCTCCATTTCTTTTAATAGTCTCTTTCTTTTTTTTTTTTTCTTCAGTCTTTATTGACCTTAGGCTCAACCAAGCCTAATCAATTGCTTGATTCAATCAAGCAGTTCAGAATTTAATACTCAATTTTTCAGTGTAACAGGATTGCTACAATGAAGATGAAGTAAAAGGAATTGTGTAAGTAGTGGAGCAATGGAGGAAAGAGAAAAAGAAAAAAGGACAGCGACTCACAGGATCTTTGCAGTTTACAGGCAACACACTAACACTGACGGTCACTTGTTAATTCTGAAGAGCTCAAAAAATTCCTTCTAACATGAATTACCTTACTCTCATCTAGAAGAAACATCATTCTATATGCCTCTATATACGTGAAAACAGCACCAACTTTCACACTGCTCCCAAACCAGAAGGTCATGCCCAGGAAACAGCACAACTACAGAAGGCTACAGCAAGGTGTTATATAGATTCTTCTGTTCTGTAGCAGATCTTTTATTAATGCACCAGTTCAATATTTATGGTGCCCACTGTACCTGTGACCATATGGAGAGAAGCTTTTCTGTCACTGAAAGAACCGTAAGATACCTCAGGCTGGGCAGGAAGAAATCACATACACTAACGGCAAGAAACAAATTTTGAAAAAATCACAGGACGGCTTGTTAAACACTGACATTATCACCTGCCCCCATCATTAAATTAATAAGTCCTCCTCCCACTATATTAATACTTTCAGATCTTTTTTTATTCACTGGATATAAATACCATATTCCACTATTACCATGTTTTCACAATTATTTCATCTGGGCCAATCTGGGCCAAAGGTAGTGGTGACTCGTACAACTGCCTTTCAACATGAATGAAGCTGTCCCTGGTTGGTTATTAACAGTTTATCCATACAAAACCAATGTAATTTTTTGGAAATGTCTCTTTAAAAGTAAATAAACTACTTTATTTTCTGTTCATCCCACTTATAGTGACCCCTTACTGTGTTGCTTTGCTGCCAAGAAGACTGAAAGGGGGACAGGATTTGTGAAATTTATTTGTTGTGTGTAGGCAAGGAAAATCTTGCTGCTTTTTTTTTTTTTTTTCTTTCCTTCTTAACATTTTTAATTGATTCTATCCTAAGTACTAGCTACCTCTCATTGTTATGCAACCACCTTCAAATTAATTTGTTTAAACTGAATTTGATTAAACCTCAGGCAAAGCTAGCCATTCCGGTCACATTTTGCAATCCTTTAAAAAAAAAAAAACAAAACCAAAACCCAACCAGAAAAAAAAAAAGCCACCACAGAAACAAACCACTGGACAAATAACAAATAAACCACTGGATAAGTAATAAATAAACCACACCTTGGGATGAAGTTTTTCAGACAATATTTGAAAGTCGTTTGTTAATCAACAGCAAAAATTTCTAACTAAAGTAGTTCTGCTTACAAATAATCAACATAAAAATTGTCATCTTGCTGTTGTCATACTAATTGTGAAATAAATATCTGCAAATTTCTGCAGCTTCTCGAATGAACATTTTTCAAGAGCATCTTAACAAATGTGACTCAACATGCCAATTATTTAAAAAATGAAACCCTATGGTAAGTATAAAAATAAACCCTATATACACCTATGCATAAATCCCATCAGGAAACAACCCATAACATCCAACTTCTAGTTAACGTAGATCAGTATCATAGGCCTCACTTTGCAGCTTTGATAAAAGACAATCCAGTAGTTTTAGCCTAGCTCGTATTTAACTAACAGGATTTATTTGTTGTAATAGATTAATTTAGTATAACAAGTTTGACTTGAAAAGTCCAGCTTCTAGAACAACTAATTTAACTTCCTCTACAAGAAATAGGTTTATTTGCAGGCATCGCTGGTATTTTCTGTGGAAAGAACACAAGATAACCAGAAATGTATATCTGCAATGCCTCTGTCATGATCGTATGCAATGATTCTTAAGAGAACCATACGCCAGTTTGGCACTGTAATTCAGGAAAGAAAACATTCACTTACCGCAGTGTGACTGGAAAACCTGTGGCTTGACTACCTGATTGCAGATATTGCACACTACAAGATAGAAATCATCATGAGCTGGATAATGGCCAAATAAGTGCATATCTGTGGGAAAGTTAAAAATATATACAAGAATTAGAAATTACGCTTTAAATATATATTAAGAAAAAAAAATTGAAAATACTGTAGGGCCACTACTGTTATATTAATTTTTACAAAGCAAATTTATACATTGCTCCATAAGAGCTTCTTATCTAGGTGAAAGAGATTTTTTTTCCTCTTCTGGGTTTCAAGGTCCTATACTAATGCTGCAGTCTCATCTCTCAGTCTGAGTCAAAACACAGGCAGCAACACCTTTGTGTTAACACTCACTGCCAAGAACTGGAATAAGCATTTCTGTACTGGTCAACTGTTCAAACAGTAAAAGAATGTGTCTTTTAAAATCTCTGCCTAAAGATCCTTTTAGAAAACACAGTGCACTGGTTATGCTCCACATTACAATATTCCAAGCTTGACTACAAATTGCTAGAGAACATATCCTGCTTAAAAGCTAGTTATAGTAACCAAGGTCAAGGATCCTACAGCTTAAAATACAGTCAGGAATGTCATCCTTGTTTTGAACCAGAAGTCATGACATGAAATTTCTGATTCTGCATGAACGTCCCTCCTAGTTCAAATGCCCTGCTGTTTGTTTCCCCCCAAAAAACTCTGGGAAGAGACAGAGTTGGTTAATGAGGTATTTCCCAATGATGGCATGAGGAATTTCATGAAATCAAAAGATGGGTACACTCAGACAATGACAGGCACTTGTCCCTCTCACATAATGCAACACATGCATTCTTAAGCCATTACAAACACAGAGTAAAATGGGCTTAAATTACTACTGAAGGTCTCAGAGTTCTAACAAGTGAGGTAACTTGTTTCACTCTGCATTGCTTTAACTTAAGAACAAGCACACATACTCATCCACCGCAGCTCAGTTTAGAGGGCAGAAACTCCAGTCACTTTTATGCACTTTGGCGTGATCATGTCACCACGCCCAGTGCTGTTAACAAAGGTTTTGCTGCATGAGTAATCCCGTGCTGAGTATTGGCCACACAGATCACAGAACAGGGCAGTGACATCTTTATTTAAAGATGTCGTAAAATGGCATTCCAGGATTATTCAGCAGCATCCGAAATCATTACAGAACCTGCAAACGCGGCTTCTGACTCAGACTGAAATATCAACCTGGCGCCTTTTAAACTGGAGGAAAAATGCAAAGACAAACATGCACAACAGCAGCTGCGATTGATAAACATCAGCAACTAAATCCTACTTCTCCAATAAGTACAAGTCGTCTTTTTCTTTAAAAATAGTGATTTCTTTCAGTAAGTGACTCAAGCAGGTACCTTATTTTATTAGTTCTTAACCAAAGGAAACATTTTGGCCCTAGGACTGCTTTTACAAGTAACTCTGCCCTGGCCCGTACCTCTGTGTAAGTAACATCACTGCTTAAGATGGCAGTATTTGGCATGATGAAGGGCAAAGTATCTTCAGGCCCCAAAAAACCCACAGAGGAAAGGGGTTCCCCTCTCACAGTAATTCAGGCAGTATCACAGGTAGATACAGACAGACTTGTTCAAGCATCCTTAGGCACAAACCAGCACCACTGACCTGCAGGTATTTCATAGTCGGATACAATGTGAATGGCTCCTTTATACCCTGAAAACCAAAAGTCTCTCTCTATGTTACTGCTCATACCAGGCTATGAAATCCAGCTGAAAGGTTAACCAATCATGACTGTCGCAGTGCTAGTCTTCACTAACCAAGCCTTTAAATGCATTACAGCCAGATGAACGCAATCAACACATTCAACTTAAAAGAATGGCAGTGGTGAGGTATAAACTCCTTTGGTAATTTCTTGTATGTAGTGTTAATACTGATGAAGCCAAAACTGCACAGTTAGATTAAACCAAATCCTCCCTACTAGTAAAACAAACAAACAAAACCCTAAGCAGGCACTACGTCTGGCCTGTTTATTTAATTTCTTGTTTTAACGTGATAAGTCAGTGATCTTAAAAATCACTTAACGTTGGCAATTCTTAACCAAGGATATATTTGATAAAACCTACAGATTTCCACTAATAGGACTGTAAATGCCACAGCAAGGAGTATTTACTCCAGGTATATTTTGACACAAAGTCTCAGCTTGAAAACATGCATTTCATTACAGTTACAAAGTATTTAAAAAATGGTTAGAACATCTCAACAACTTAAAACTTTTTTTCTGTTATTTGAATGGTCCGGTGACAATCTTCTTATGAAAACATACAGACTTTGCCCTTTACAAACATAAAAGTTACTTCTTTCCATTTTAAATTCCTTAAGGCCATTTAACCTTCACAGCTCTGTATTCTGGCCTTTAAAATAAGCCCATCTCTGAGGCATATGAAGTTCAGCTGGGTCTGAGTTTTTATGAAGTCTGGCTGCAGGGAGTAACTTATGAAAACATGTAAGGTATTAATACTGGAGAAATCTATCCAAGGACATAGATGGAATAAGAAATCAGGTTAGTTCACAGGATCACAAAATCATCTATGTTTTCACCAGACACTGTCAAGGAGACAGAGTAGTGAAGGAAAAGCTCTGGTACCTGTGAGCTTGCTGCACAACCCTGGCAAACAGCACCACACCTAATGGGGTAAATAGCACCATTTGAGTTTTTATGATACTGAGGTGGCAGAAGTTGACAGGCAAAGAAACTGCACAGATGTGTAGAACACACCAAAACGCTGCTGTGTGAAACAGAGCATCAAAAAGATACACAGATGCAGAGTAAGCGACATCCTGAAGTAGTGCTTTGGAAGTTTTCTCATTTTGCAGATGCCAAGAAACAGCCCAGTGGAGGTGCAAGCATCTATTGTAAATGTGAGTCTCCTGATAGGAAGTTGAGGTTATTAGCTATCTGTCAAAAGTCCACTTAACTTAATCCAAGAGTCTCAAGGACACAAGACCACAGGTTGGAAATCAGAAATAGGAATCACTCCACACAAATAAATTGTTCTTATTGAATCAGAAGAGCTAAAACACTTAAATTAAACACTATCTTTTAGACTGGATTCCTTAAAAATCTCACTATGCAGAAGTTTGTAAGAGAGGAAAATTCATCAAGTCCAAACAGGTTCAACTAACTCTATTAGTTCATCGATGTCAACAGGATTGGCATGAATCAGTTTTCATGATTAAACTCATGATTTGTAAGCACACACAGAGTATATATAAACTACTTCTTAATCAAAACTGTACAAAGCATTAATACTGTCTCACCAGAAGTTCCAACTGGGAACTCACTTTAGTAGGTGTGACAATATTACAAATGCAATTCAGATCAGAGAACTTACAATGAAGAAAGTAAGGGAAGTTTGAAATGAAAAAAGAAAGCAGAAAATATAAACAACTGTATATCTTTTAATACAGGTTTTCTTGTTTTTAGTAAGAATAGTTCAATGCTACCATGTCCTACTTAAAGTGACCGGGACTGAAGTATTATTCTGGACACTGGCACCTTTCTTAGATCAGACTACAGCCATTTGACAATCTAGATCTCGTACATGCAGCAAAAAGGACAACGACCTCTCCAAATAAAAAAATCACCTTCTAAAGGCAACAATCACACCTCCCTGCCTGCTTAGTTGGAAGCAATGGTGATAAGTTTTTCAGGAAAGGTTAATTTTGGAGAAGAAAGTGGCTACCTGCAAAGTTAGCTCAGGAAAGACTTCATGGAAAGACAACTGAAGAAGACAGCAGATAATCAGTGAATAAGGTGACTGACTATCAAATAGTACTGAAATAATTATCAATGTACTGAAAGAACAGGGAGGGACAGAAGAGCAATTGCGAAGAGTATTTATTTTCTACTAAAACTTGGGTTCCCCTAAAAAGGGAAACAAAATGACCAAGGTCTGCATGACTCACCCCAGACCAGCATGGTGATCTCTACCACAGCCTGTGATCTGCTTGTTCCCTACGCGCAAATACAGATAGCTACAAGTCTGACACAGAAAGAGCTGCCCAGCCCTTCTGCTAAGTAAAAGCAGCCCACGGCCACCATCACAGTTACCTCATTTTACTGGAAGATGCTTTCAGTAGATTTGAAGTAGACTCTTGATGGCAAAAAAGAACAAATAATTTATTTTCCATTACCCACGTGATTTACGGAAGTGCTATCTATACGTACCCCGCTCCTTGCAGTACTGAATCGTCGTCCCCTCAAAATGAAATCTTCTGGCCAGCCATGTCTGTTGATACTATACACTGACAAAAGCCTTGCTTGAAACTGAGCTATTCGACTAACAGGATGCAAGTATCCCATATCAGGTGAAAAATATGCAAGATAGGTGGAAATTAGAGACAGTGAATGCTGACTGTAGGAAATACAACTTTTCTAGATTAAAATCTTAAACCAAATATTACTTTGTGACTACTTTGCTACGGTGCTTGGAAAATAAATATAACCTCTGCTTATAGTTTTTATATTACTAACATTTGCAAACAAAGAGAAAGCTGTAGCCACATGACACAGTTTTGCAAGACATCAGCTTGGTTAAATGTGCATTAAAACCACAAATACTATAGAAACAAAAGAAAATGTTGCTTCTGCAAATTGTGGTACAAACACAAAAATACAGGTGTTGGATACGACTTTTTATCTTCTCCGATAACACACACAAAGGAATTATTTTTAGTAACAATCAAAGCCAGATGACTTATATGAAGTTCCTTCTCTATTATTGTATAATTCATAATCATTTACATCCAACTGTATAATAAAACACGAGCTAGAAATAATCTAAAACATTCTTCCACTGCAGAATTAAGGTTGTTGAACAGTAAGACCTCACAATATTGTGTGGGAAATCGAATTTTTAATTATGATCCTTTGCTATAAATTATACACACTTTAAACATTCTCTTATTTATCAGTTGCTCCACTAAATATACACACAAAATCTGCTTTGAAAAATATTAGTGATGTTTATGTGTAAAGAGAGAGAAGTGGAGGGAGAAAGGAAGAGAGAAAGACTATTCAAGACACACCGGTTTAAAGTTAACAAAGAAGGGCTAAAAAAAAAAAAAAGGCAATGGCAAAAATGGCAATGGACAAAACCAAATCCATGTGGTTGCTCCAGCTCCTGGAGATATAGATTTTTAAATTCTGTGTCTAGTAATGTGCTGAATATTTCCCTCTTGTTCCACAGAAGTGACAAATCCGTCCATCATTCAAAAATGGAGGCATTCACAAAATCTTTCAGTGCATTAGATTAGTTCTACATTTGAGATTACTTAAAAAACTAAGTAATTTGAATGGTGAATTGAAACTTGAAACTGAAACAATAAAAAGACATCTTCAGGGTATTACTCAGACAGCAGTCAAACACGCTTGCATAGACATGATAGTTTTATCTTAGAAAGAAATGCCACACTCTTTCCATTTAACATCAGCTTTATTCTCCCCCCAGTATGGTTTTCCTTTAGTTTTCCTTTTACGCAAAAAAACTAAGTTGCTTCAGTAATTAGTTAGCCAGTAAAAATTGCTTTTCACCCCTGAAAATGCCAGTCAGAGTTGCCATTAATCACAGAATGATTTAAGCTGAAAGAGATCGCTGGATGTCATTTGCTCCAAGCCCCTGCTCAAATCATAGCTAACTTCAGAGTCAGAACCACAAAGTAATGCTCAAGCTCATTTCTTTTCAGATGGAAAAATGCAGGTAATGGCTGAATTAACCATGAAATTGAGGAAAAAGTCAAATGAAAATATTCAGGACAGAACTAACATAGGGCCAAACAAAATTGTCTTAAGTCCTGACTGATGTCCTTTGGGTGTTAATATAAGGAACCGAAGATTCTGCATGCCAGAAAAAAACCCCAAATTATTAATGAGAAGAAAACAGAAATACTGAACTTTTCAACAACAGCAATAATAAATGAAACAAAGAACAAAAAAAAACACAACAGGGAAAAACCAGCAAACAGACCTAACAAGAGCCAGTGTGGTAAAGAGTCAAGATGATGACATCTTTAAACCAGCCCAGTAACTTCAAATGGTATGCTGCCTCCCAGGTTAGAGCAATCATGAGAATGCTGGCAATCCTAAAGAATGTTGGGAATTTTTCATTAATTATAGTTTACACAGGAAATACTATCCCAAATGACTTGGAAAGATTGTGTACTACACTGCCTTACCTCAGCATTCTGAAACTGTATTGAAGACGGAAGTGGTGCCTTCCATTCCCAAAAACCCATAGCAAAATTTAAAAAAAAGTTCATAATTGGAAATTAGAGATCTAAACAAATGTTGTGGATTAATAGTATCTGCATACCTTTCCGAACAAAAATCAGTTTGGAAGGGATTATAAAGTAAGCTATACATCACTGACATGTTTTGCATAAGATGCTATATATTAAAAAAAAAAAAAAAAAGAAAAAAGAAAAAAGAAACAAACATGGGAATATGTGAAAAAGCTTTTCTTCCACAATTCTGAAGACCTCTATGCAATTTATGTAGGCTATTTGCTATCCCAGTCTAAAATAATTTTGCAACACATCACCATAATTGCTACCAAATTAACGCATCACAAGAATACTGGAAGAGAAAACCCAAAACTCACAGGTGTAGAAAGTATGCTGCATACCTGCAACACCAAGAAATCTCAGCTTTTCACATCTTAAGATATCTAGAGGATAAGACAGTAACTAATGTTAAGTTTTTACAGCTTGAAAAACCTACTTCTTAAAACTTGCTTACATGGAGGCACATGGCCCGTTATCTCCTGGAGTAGGCAGAAGGCATCTCATCTGCTTATGGAGTCTTTATTTCACTATTTGTACACAACTCAGATAAAGTACAGCCTCCAATACCAAATAACCAGTAAAGTGCTCAGCTACTTTTTTGTGTTTGCAAAGGCATTTAATTTCTTCTGCAAGAATCTTCTTTCTGTAACACTATACGACACTCAAAATAAACGTTGTTTTGCAATTTTCTGTTTCAATAGTAAGTCAGGCTGCTGTTCCACAACAATTTAAACTGATCAAAATTAGGCACTGGTATGGTCCTTTATGCCTCCAAGCTTCATATTCCTGCCCCTCCCTTGTGCTTGTATCATCAATTAACTGATTATACAAGGAGTCAAATTCAAGACAACTCTGAACCAGGAGCAAAGTAACAAGAGGAATGACAAAACAAAATAGGAAAAGGTTTTCTGACAGTTTAATTCCACGAGCTGTCCCACTGCAGAGCCTGATGAACGTTACCAGTAGTATAAGGGAGGGGAAGGAAATGCAGAGCCGAGAACTGGAGACCAGGACCAACAGGACCAAGACCAGTTAAAACCACCGTGGAGAAGCAGTGCCTCTCTAGCTCACACTGAAGTCTGTCACATAGGTATCTGTGCAATATTAAAAGAAGACACTTGGCTCCAAAAGCAGCTTTGTAAAAATAAAGTTACTTTTCTCTCAATTAAAGATAGCAGCAAGCAAATTTATTAATTTGTACTGTATCAAAACATTCAGAAGCATATAATCTCCTTTTACATAATTCTTTATGTTTCTAATGCTTTAGATTACTGAACTAATCTTTAAAACCGGGCTCCCACTTCACCATGTAACTTTTTAATTATTTTGTACAATGTAACCAGACAGGTTAACTTTTACCTTTTCAGTTCCTGAACACACTGGCTTTCCTGCCTGTCCTTCAGTTAAAGACCCTCCTCATTTCTGATGTGAAGAGTGTAGGTAATACTACTAAGAAAACAGTGCACATTAAGAGAGGGTCACATACGACTGAAGTCTGTTTGAATGGTTATAAGAATTTTGGTTAATGCTTTTTTCTTTTTTTTTTTTTTTTTTTTTTTTTTCGTCNTTTTTTTAATTGTTTTAAAAATTTTTGTTTATGTTTTTTTTTTTTTTTTTTTTTTTTTTTTTTTTATCGTCACAGTTTAAACTGCAGGGCAAATACAAACATTAAAGCTGCTAAAATATATCAATAAAGTTTAGTGAACATTTGCATTTGGTCACTGCAGCCCAGAGCTGGAGTGACAGGGAATGGTCCTGGAAAGGACCAGTTAGAGCAAAGACAGACTGTTCACGGCCTTGGCCATGCTCTGCACCGGCCCTTCTCTCACCTGGATTTTGAGCTGCCTCCCATTTTACATATAAGAACATATTCAAAGAACTAGAGCAACTGCTTACAAAGTCTACTATTATAAAATTGCACAAAGTCAATACCCAGAAGAAAATCCTGTTATGTGGTAAAACAGATACCAGTTAAGCATATTAAGGTCCAGAGAAGGAACAAAAGGAAAAAAATCCCAAATCTTCCACACATCAGTTAAATAACTTGCCTCAAAAATCATGGTGAGCAAAATACAAGGAAGAAATAGGCTTTCATGTGTTTGAAAGCAAGCTACAAGAGTCATGTAAATGTAGACAGTATCTTCAATTAGACCAACAGCTAAACAGTTAGATCTGGCTTTTGGGTTTTAAGGAGATGTGTGCCCTAAAATGCCTATGTTCCTTACCAGCTGCAGTTAGTCTAACTAAAGATATCACCTCCAGCTACAAATTTCACCCTGCTTATGTCTGGAAATCTTCAGGACAGCAACAGTAGTATTAAATGACAGCAAAAATTAAATTACTGAGGGCAAGGAAACATTAAAAGAGACATTATTTATAAGGATCCAGACTATGCACTCTGCCTCCAGAAGCAGAGGTGACATCCCAGTTGTAGAGCATAACTGTCCCCAGACTCCTGAGTATGGAGAGCATGGCAAAGAAGTTCTGATCAGGAGACTTTCTTACCCTGCATTAACAGTGGATTTCTTAGATGCTCACATATATCACTATCAAAAACCTTGGAGAGTAAGCGTGGCTGCACACAGGTGTGCATAAAAAGGACAGAGAACATGAAGGAGGATTATCAGTCTCTGCATTAGACCTCTGATATCTCAACTTTCCACAGGCAGGCATAAGGGGAGGAATAGAGGGAAATTATCTGCATTTCCCTCATAATTCAAAGTGAACGTCATGCACCTTGACTACAGAGTCTCCGTGAACCACTATATAGCAATAGAACAATTCTTTCTTCCTTGAACATGTATCAAGAGAAGACACTGCAAATGAGACTTGTCAGCACAAGTAGTATCCTTCATGGATGATGGGACTGAATTTCAGCTCAGATTGATGTATGGCTCCCCTGAATTAGATGCTTGACCTTTAGCAACAGTTAGAGGGTTGCACCACATACATACTTTCTCAGAGACTTCTACAGCAGGTGGACTCTGTCAGCTTCTCCGCTGGGAGAGCACACCTTGGTGAAAGAAGAGATACAAGGTCTACAAGTTAACTACAATAACTCACAGAAATACAGTGTTTCACATTTTGATCTTCTGCCATAAGATGGTTAAGCTTTCTGATGCCTAGCCAAATACACTAAAGAGGCAAGGAAACAATAACATACTGGTCCTGCAGAAGTAGTAAGGTGAAGATCTGAAGATGTCAAATGCTCGTTGAAATACATGTGGTCTTTTTAATATTTTCCTTAGTATTTCTTATATTTCTAAGCTACAGAAATACTCAGGCTATACAGAGGGCACCTGGGACTCCTTCTTAGCTTTCACCTTTGGCATTACAACAGCTGATGATTGCTGCAGGGCAATAGCTTGGTATTGCTGTCCTTCATTAGTGGAGCAAGCAACCCTTGTTGGAGCCTGAGACATTAATGAGTTTCAGAAAAGCATATTGGACTTCTGCAAGTCATCAAAGTCCTGAAAATCCAATTATATTAGTCTGTCTAGTACCAAAGGTGAAAACACAGTATCGGTGACTATTAGGGAATCTTTTGCTGAAAAGATGGGCCATTCAAACACACTTACCATAGGCCTGAATTTTTGATAGTCTGGCACCAAGAGTTTGGCTAAGAATGCTAATGGGGAAGGAGACTTCTTCCCTTTATTCTGTGATGAAGACTGTCGTCTTTACACCTCTACAGCTATACTGGCATCCATCCAAACACAGGTGATTTCCAAGACTGCCAAGATTGGCACCAATCCAGCCAACAAGGCAAATGGTGTTTGAGGGAGCAGAAAAAAGGCAGAATTTGAAAGAGGCAGCTCTGCTTGACAGATGGGAAAACATACCTACTTTATGGTAACAGACAACAACTATTCTTTCAGTAAGTTGTCCATATAAAAGGTATTGTGGCTTATTACAGAGCCTATGTTAAATACAGGTTATAGGCTGGTACCAGCAGACTTGGGTCTGCCTAAATCTTGCTCTCTGAAGGCAGATTTAGTTGGAAGAACACTGCTAACACTTGCACCTTGCATAGCAGTCTGCTGCTTCTCTACACATCTGAGTTGTTACAAAGCTTCCCTGTCCCTTTCGTTATGAGACTGATCTCTTCTTTCTTTCTGAGCTTCTTGGTCAGCACTTGGTTTGATCCCATTTGATGATAGCTTACCTGAGCAGCAAAGCTTAGTCCAGAGGATGGTGATAAGATCACAGCAGTTGAAACAAACAATAAAGAAAAAAGGTTGAGAATGGGCAGGTTTAACTTCAGCTTAGTAGTAACATAAGATATTCACCAAGTGCAATCTTGCTATCATGACATGAAGCTGGGAGAGAGCTGCAAGTACGATCACCCTCTCCTGACATTGTATATGGAAGACTTTAGCTTTCCAAGCCTGCTGGAAGAATCTGACGGAGTTAAAAATAATTGGTCTCACATACAAGAGTGGCATGCACTACTGCAGTGGGACTAGCAGCAACATCTACTCCAAGAACCTGTTCCATGTACACATGACATTTCCTCCTTACAGGACACCAATTAAGACTTTTTAAAAGAAATCAAAATGCAAGAATTTTCATTCTGGAGAAAATGGAGGTCTTTCTCTACTCCAAAGAAAATCTTGCAAATATTTTTTAATGTTCAAATTCAGTTGACAATTGCTAGCTGACTACTTCAGAGAACAAAATGAGCTCTTGTGAGGTTATTAGAATAGCTGAGGAACAGCCAGAGTGACCAGAGAAATTTATTCTAGTTCACCATAAATGTCACTTCTGATTGTAGCTGGCTGAAGAGGTGAGAAAACAGAATAAACTATTGTCAGTTTGTCTTCTGTATCACAGCACAATAATCCTAAGAGTTCACTATAATCAATATGTATTTACTACTGATGTAGGTATGCTATTACTTGATTTTAAACCAGTAGGGTTTCTACATGGACTTAGTGCAAAGACTTGAAGCTTTCCCTTGTGCATGTAAAAATAAATACTTGAAATCATAATAAATTAATAATCCATCTGTAAACTACACAACAGTACATCTGTACTACAGATCACCTTTACAGTGGGTCAGGGTGAGTGTCTTTTTCCTTATTTTTCTCCATTTGCTAAAACCATAGCTTCAATGATTTTATATTATTAGGTGATCAAGCATTAAGTTATCTGAAAAATAACATCTGGAAGGAAAATAACTTTTCTGATCTTTATTGACATTTTCTTTTTTTTCTTTTTTCTTTTTTTTTTTTTTTAGGGTTTTTTTGGGGGGTGGGGTGTTAAAGAAATGTTGAATATTGCCATACTGTAGGTGGACTACTGAATGTGGAGCAAAAAAACCAGAAATCTTTTAAATACAATTAATTTGTAATACTTTATTTTAGTAAGTCCATCATTTGGAGTGCTAGTAATGAAACACTACAAGGATTGTAGGTTTTCTTCTTTCATTTTCTTGTCAATGCACACTAACAAAAATATGGTATCTATGCAGTCAAACAGTCCTCAGGAGAAACAACCGAAAAAACCCTTTGCTCCTATTTCTTCTGTGCAGACTGCCATGAAACAGAATTTAATCCTCCAACTGGTGTTTTCTTCATAAACAGTCAGTAAGACACACTGGCACTCACACGCTAGCCTGCGAAGCTGTACTATCTTCTGCAGAAGAGTGACTCTGGTTTAAGGCAGTACAACTGCACTGAAGGAGAGATGGCTTAATTCCTGGCTCCCAAACAACATTCTTGCATGACCCTGATTAGATTTTTCTGTGCCTCAGTATCCCATCTCTAAAATCAGGATAATATGCTCTTTGTCTGCCCTGCCTGTTTAGACTGCAGCCTTTCAGTGTTCTCTTACTATTTGTCCATACACTGTGGCCACAATGGGGCCCTTCATTTTGGCTGGGACCTCACTATGACTATAGAACAAGCAATGAATAAGACAACTTTCAGTATGTTTTAGAAGCCGTGTGTGACAATTGGGATGCTATTGCAAAGACTTATTAAAGAACCCTTAATAATATTTAAAGGAGCATTTTCATATCCAAGTGGCATATATAATTGCAACAAATATTCTCCTTTGTTGAAATTTTGAAATAAAACTTTTGTTATGCATTCTTTACAAAAATCCCACTTTTTCGAGTAAGAACATAAGTTATGAAGGATTAAAAAGTCCCATAAAAATGAAATTTTCACAGCTTTCTAGCCTAACTCTTTAATAACAAGATTATTATTGTCATTATAATAAAAGTTTAATAATAAAGATAGCATCATTAAGAAAATATTTCTCAGACAATGACTACTGAGTATAATCTTCTAACTTTTCTAGCAGGAAAAATGATGAGTAAATGAGCAAAAAACATTGAGAAAAATAAAATCCCTAATCTTACCTATGTCATTTTACAAAATGTTAAGTATCTTTTTGCTTGTCCATGTACGGGAAGAGTGGACCTATATGCTGTTCCCATTTCATCAAGTGTTGTTATGGGTGCCTTTCCTCAGCAGTCATGGATACTCTGACAGCAGTAAAACCAGTATTTCTTTCTACTCCACAACTTGGCCATCAGAAAAGTCAAATCTAGTTCCTCCTCTCCCAGAGCGTTCTGTACAGTTTTACAACTGAATTAGCATTTCTTTATGAAAAATAAGGAAAACCCCTGTTGTTTCAGCAGACCTAAGAAAAAGATGCTATGTCCAGTAAAAGTGTAAGCTTGGTGTATATCATCTTTCACTACTAGGTTGCTACTTTAAAGCAAATTGCTAACGATTATCACTGTCCATTAAATATTTGGTGACCACTGTATACCTAAATTTGTTAAGTATAAGTTTACATCAGATATAATCACAGCTAGATCCAGGACATCGCTGGTAGACAATAACAGAAATAGAGCTAATCTTCAGCAAATGACATCATAAGATACTATGAGGGAATTTGCTGCCTATCTACTCTATGGCCAACTTCAGTTTCTGGGTCTGTCAGCTCTTCAAAAGTATAGCTAAAAAAAAGTCAAACATAACTAAATAGCCTAATACTTTGTATCTCAAAACAATCGGAAACACCCTCTGAAACTGATTAGTCGTGACATTCACAACACATACGCAGTTTACAAGTGAAACAAGCTGCAGCATTCAAAAGCTGACTGAACAAATTAAAGAGGGCACTTTCTATGCAGCCACGTGTATCTATTTCTATTTTTCTTTCCCCAATAATTGCCTGGCTTTTTCCAATCCCCAAGTCCATCACCAAAGGTACTTCTGTTTTGTTACTTCACTTCTCTCTTCAACAAAAGCCAAGGGCAACAACATATTTTAAGAACCCTCTTCTCACCCAAGATGGAAGGTGTCTGCTTGTTCTTAATCAACAGCTGGATATTAAATGAAAACATACTGTCTAAATGTATTGTCTAAAAGGACAGAAATCATTCTTATGCCAATTCTCTGTGCTTTTTCTGTATTGCCTCCTATGCATATAACAGCACCTCTCTTTGGGAATATTGCCTCTCATGTAACTTGTCTCTCCTAGAAGTTACTTTCAAATAGACTTTCAATAAGATCATCTTTTTCCTTCACACAATTCCAAATGAAATGGATTTCATTCTCTTTCTCGTCAGTGTGCAGATCAAGGTACCGCTTAAAGTGCTCAACTGTGCTTTTTTTCACTTAGAGGCCTTTACGCCAAAGAAAAATATATGAGAAAAATATGAGAAAAAGTTCATTAATGGATAACAGGATATGGAAATATGAATGAGAAACTTTTTAACCAAAGTCCAAACATACAAAAACTCTACCCCAAGGCCACTTACACAAAATAGTTAAAACAGGTGATAACATTTCCTGCAGAGTGAAGAGCAGTTTTTAGTTCCACTAACATACAACTCCAGAAAATAGCTCTCTTGTTTTAAGAATTCTGCTCTCAAGGGAATAACTATCCTTGCAAGTACAATCAGTCAAATATTTTTAATGTCTGAAAAAGCATACATACATCATCAGCTCTTGCACTGAGATTTATATAGTAGACTTACATGCACACCACAAACATTTTCCGGGATAGGAATATGCTCCTATGGTTAAACATGTTAAGTATAGAAAAACTAATCTGACAATGCAGCACTTTGTACTGATACAGTAGTCTCTTCCCTATTCCAGGGGATAAAAGCAGTTTTGCTAGACTGAGTCCACGCCAAGAACCTGCTACACAACTCAGGGAGCACTCTTACCTCCGAAAGACACAACCTTAGAGAAGAACATGGTCACAAAGGGCTCGGGTCAGTACAAGTCTGTCTGTATGCCATTAAAGTGTCCCTCAAACCTTCAATATGAACATCCTAAAGCATATGTACACACCGCATTCAGAGGTGTTCCCTTCCTTCCCGTTCCCTCCTTCTTCCAGGGGTGCTACTAACAAAGTTACAGTTTGTCACAGGTACAGGATCAATCACAATTTATAGCCTTAAAATAAAGCTTTACAGTTAAAGTGATCACCTTATAAAGGAGCAAACTCCACTACCAAGACACACTCATGAGATTTGCTGCCATTAGATGAGAGAAAAATGTTGTTGTTACGTCAGGCAAAAAAGCCCTTAAGAAACTTGAGGTGCTTTCACCAACGAAAGAACAAGCAAAATAAACTGTATTACCTCTCTGAAATATCAGGATATTTCAGTTCTGAAGACTTTGTTGGTTGATGAGAAGCTCAAAATGACCCAGAAAGTCAACTGTATCCCAGGCTGCATCAAAACAAGCATGGCCAGCAGGTCTAGGGAGGTGATTCTGTCCATCTACTCTGGAGTACTGCGTCCAGCTCTGGGGCGCCCAACAGAAGAAGGACATAGACCTGCTGGAGCGAGTCCAGAGGACAGCCATGAAGATGATCAGAGGGCTGGAGCACCTCTCCTATGAAGACAGGCTGTGAGCGTTGGGGTTGTGCAGGTAGCAGAACAGAAGACTCTGGGGAGACCTTATAGTGGCTTTCCAGTACCTAAAGGGGGCCTACTGGAAAGATGGAGAGGGACTCTTGATCAGGGAGTGTAGTGATAAGATGAGGGGTAATGGTTTTAAACTGAAAAAGGGTAGATTTAGATGAGATATTAGGAAGAAATTCTTTACTGTGAGGGTGGTGAGACACTGGAACAGGTTGCCCAGAGGTTGTGGATGCCCCATCCCTGGAGGTGTTCAAGGCCAGGTTGGATGGGGCTTTGAGCAACCTGGTCTAGTTGGAGGTGTCCCTGCCCATGGCAGGGGGGTTGCAACTAGATGATCTTTAAGGTCCCTTTCAACTCAAACCATTCTATGATTCTATGACGCTTTCAAAAAATTTACAGACCGGGTCTAAAGAAACCTGCCCATCTAGTAGCACTGAAACAGCAAAAGAAAAAAATGAAAAAGCAATGGAAGACACATGTTACTTGCATCTGTCAAAAAAAAGATATTCTGCACTTGTTATGCTGCACAGTACCTATTCACAATACAAATCATCAGTTTAATATTATCACTCAAAGGCATACACACTAATACAATAAAAGCTATTAATGGGGCTCTTTTCTTTTAATGAAAGAATGAAGCAGTTTATTAGTTGAATCATGTTATTGTTCTATTTCAATTTCTGCCACAATGAATACTGCACAAGTTATATTCTGACCTGCACCTATCTAATTCTCACTATTTAACAAACAAAAAATTATGCAACAATTTCATTTTCACATTCTCAGACAGAGACTTGGAAAAGCTTCAGTTGCCTTTGGAGCTGTTGTGTTTATTTGTTTCCTGGACAGGAGAAAAAGGTGGCTTTTGGGAAATGAACTACTCACAATACAGGAAGATAACTGTTTTTCCTAATTTTATTCTTAAGTATTTGACTACTACAAGGATCTTTCCAGTTCACTTTTCTTTACAACGCTACCTCACTTTCCACTACTTGGCAGCAGCAATGACTTACTAGTAGTTGGTTGGTACTTCAGGGGGTAACTCAAATACCACAAGGTAGCATTTCTGAGGCTTGAGAAGTCTTTTGTTTTAAAGGAAGACCATTGCATGTAACCAAGAATCAACAGGCTGATTCAGATCTTGAGATGTGCTACACTGACTGAAAAAGTAAGAATGTTTTAGAACCATTTGACCATGGAGGTAGTGAGCCTGCTTCTCAATGCAGCCCCTTGAGCTCGGTTTCCTCACAGTGGGTACACTGCAGCTTCATTGCTGCTGACATCTGACTGAGGTTAGGATACGAAGGGCTGAGCCATTTTTACTGGGGAGCTAAGAACATCCTAAGAACATGCACAAAGAAAACCGCACCGAGTTAAAGCAAGCTGCTGAAAATGGGTCTGCTCAGTGACTGTCTCAGGTTCTCAGCACAGACGTGTGAAAGGTCAGCAACAACATCTGCTGACACGAGCTGGTCCCAGAAGTCATGCTTTCACCAGCACCCAGCCTCCCAGATTAATCTCATCCACCTAACAGCTCACTGACATGAGTGGACCACTTAACACTTCTTATTCTGCAGCCTAATGCTTGTCAACTTTGCTTAGAAGGAATCTCCCTTCCAGCATTATACTATTCTGAGCATTTGGGTATAGCGAAGCAGTTATTAATTTATTTCATACGGTGTTGTGCTAGCTCTGCAACAGCTTAAAAAAATAAAATTGAAAAAAAATAAAAATCAACAAAACAGTTCTGTTTAAAGACTGATTCTTCACGTGTTTATAATCCACATTTTTTCAGCTTTTCTTCAAGTCTGCTGTGCTTCCTAGTATTCTATGATTTACCTAATTGCAGGGTCATTGGAACAAAGCGTTTCCTAGATAGAGTCCAAGACACAGCTTTTCAGAGACACTCTCAATTCTCTGGCACACACTTGGCTTGAGCAGTGATAGTGCCTTGAACAGACAGAATAAAAAGGAGATGGAGAAGCAAAAACACACTCCCTTATCTTACGTGTTTAAGGTACACTCCAGCCTCATAAAGCAGTAAAAAGTCATCAAGATTCATGGACAGAGACCACTTAAGAGACCTTTTCACCAACCCCATTAAACAGAAATATCCCCCACACTATTACAAGGAACAAACCTTACCCCCATTTACTGTAACAGTATGGGTCCTCGGAGGGCTCTTACTAATTACCACACAATCCAACAGACAGGACAGTGGACAAAGCAGGAGCCAAACTCTGCATTCCTTCATCAACTACTAGGAAAACCTTTAGTCAAATTTCTTGAATTTTTGGTGTTTTTCCCCGTACATCAGGAGGAATTATGTACATTGCAACTCCTAATAAAACACTTTCAAATTTACCGATGAAAAGCATCACACAAGAAAATAAGTATGTCCATTATTAGGCATATCTTAATATATGTTAACACCTCATCTGCAAGTTTATGTGGTAATTACAACAGCATAAGTGACAGCTAATTCCTACCACAACATTTCACCTGGAAAAACCCTGCTGGTATTACTACCTTTCCAAAAGACTGAGTTCAACAAAATTCAGCTTCAAAAAAACCCCCAGAAAATAGCCTAAATACGGTACAGCAGCCATGAGAGTGAACATCGATCCACTGAGAATTTTTTGCATGTTCTCCAAGTGGAACTACATCGAGCATCAGAAGCAAACTCTGGAGCTGCTTCTGTGAGCTACAGCTGCTTTAGTGTGAAGGAGGTACCGACACATCTTGAGGGATGCATGGTATCTCAACACAGGACTGTACTGTGTATGCTTTTGCAGCACCAGACCTGTGGAATGTACCTGCTTCAGGGATCTTGGCAGCAGTTGGGTGACAGATTAATGTGGTGCATGGATTTAATGAAAGGTAAATGAACATAACATCAGACAGAATCACTATTCTAACCAAAAGAGCCTGTGAAATTCTTTGTTAAGGAGGCTAAATATCTGAGTATGGAAAAAAAATGCAGTATGCATTAACGCCCCTCTAAGCACAGTGCAAGGAATGACCATATACATCTGTAAAGTACACCAAATTCTGAGTTAGTGATGTGCACCTTCCTTCTGAATCTCCTGTTTGATACACACGTGAGTTTCGTTGAACTCTATCTGAACGGCATAAGACACCACTTGCTAACATAAGCTCCCTGTTCATGAGGCTTCTGTAAATTACCTGTCCAACTACTCTGTAATTAAATACTGTCCCGTTTCTGAGATTATTGCAAATAGACTTTCCAACAACTTTTCAACAGAAAGGATATTCTGTAGTTGTCAGAGCAGAAAGGTTGAACAGTTCATTTATTTTTTTCAAGCATTCATGATAGAAAGTATCTGCCTAAGGAAAACTCTTAAACCTGGAGTACATTTTCTTCCACCATGTTAAAATATGAAGCATCTTCAAAGCTTCTGTCATAGGCAGAGGATTTCTAAACCAGTTTCATACCTCTCAGTGCATTTGTTCTTTTAAGTCTCCAAGTTCAAATGCTGTACACCATTTGATACCTAAACAGAGCAAAATGGCCACACTTTAAAACTACCCTCTCAATTGTGAGCATTAAAGAGTCAAGAAATCTTTGTACTTTATAAAACCAAACTCTTTTAATTTTGATTAGAACATGTTTCTGCAATGTAAAAAGCCACCAAGAGCTGTGGAAAAAAAAAAAAAAATCACTAACTAGGTGGAAGCACATACTCTGAGTAAGTTACTAGGATGCATAGTTACTGGATGAGTATACTAATAGAGTTCAGGCAGTCTGGATACCTTACCTGTAAATTTCTTTACTGATTTAATGCACTTCTTAAATGTTGGAAATACTACTTTATAACTTTATCACTCATTACCTGTATTTGCAATACTTGAAGGATACTTGCAACATCACTTTAACTATTCAGAATCTTGTAATATTACCATGCTTTCTCAACATAGTTTTACATTCTATGATTAGTGAATAACAAAAAAGAGATTTTTTTTTCTTCCTGACTGTATCATCCCAAACTCTTCACAAACACAAATCAGAACTTGCTAATTACAATCCTATTTCTTTATCACTTAAGTGGAAGCACTTTCCATTTCATGAACCAGTTGAATTTTACAGCTAACGTTACCAAAGTCATCAACTACTAAATTCAACAACAATACACTAACAATTTCAATGGAAAACATGGGCATAACTAAGATCCAATCCTGGATTCAAAATCTTAATCTAACTGCACATACATAAAGTGGGATGATTTAGTTTCATCTAAGAGTTATATTTTACAGCAAGGCAAATGTTGCAACTATCTACCACCTACAGTTCAGAAGCCGGCCATTCACAATTAATTTATTTTGGTTCAGTATCAACAGGGTAGCTACCAGAAATTAACAGATGATAACTCACCTTGTCAAAGAAAGGGGGCGGGGAAGGTGGGGAGAGGAGAAGAAAAAAGGGAGCAATAATGAAAAAGAAATCATAATACAATAACAATCACTAGTAGTCATTCATGCCCAGTTAATTACCAAAACATGCCCCAATACTTATTAAAATAACATACTCATAGCTAGCTCACAATCACTGTTTACATTCCAAGATAATTTACAAGTACTTTACAACTGCATGTTTCAATAACCTTACAAGGACTTTTATTCCTCTGTGGAAACAGAGCATTACAAAATGTCAAACTTGTTGCAAAACAGCTGATGAAATTGTGAATAAAATCATCTCTGCTAAAATTCCACCAAAAAGATATGCTATACAATAAAGAATTAAAGCATTCCTCCTGTGTGAATATTTCTTCTTTGCAAAAAAAATATTTTAAAATTTAGGTAAATAATACAATACTATTTTTTCCAGTTCTATTGTCAACTGTTATTTCACACACTGGAATCGTATTTCACTTTATTAAAGTTACAGAACAAATGTACCAAGGCCTAAACTTACATTTTAATGACTGGATTACTATATTATCATCATGACATCTGCATACAAGAATATAAGGATCTCCTTAAGTGACATGCACTGATTTGACTGCGTAGCTTTCAATTATATTCAGAAGACTTTTAGATTTTACAACCTCCAAACATAAATGAAAAAGAAATGTTCTCATTTTCAAAACAGTCAATATTCTGGACTTTTAAGAAAGGGTTTTAGACATGTAAGGTGAGCAAGATCATTCATAATGGGAGCTATCCCGCTGTCAATGAAAACTTTGCCCTCTATTTTGCCATGCAGAGTGCTGAACATACATACCAAAGGAACTGTAAGCCATCAGTAGCCCAGACACCATCAAAACTCGGGACACTCTAAGCAAACAAACAATCATTTACCACACTTCTTGATTCCTTCAAACAGATTCTGGCAATTTGCAAGATCCCATTGTATTCCCATTCGGCATATCTGAAGCACTTACACATAAAGCAAATTAGGCAAGAGGGCACACTACTAGCCAGGACACATTCCCCGAAACTTCTGAAGATACACTGCCAGAACTCTACCATGGTGCGAATCCCCCCTCCTCCTCTTCCGTATCCTTCTTCTCCAGGGCAATTTCCTTTCACGTCTAGCCCTCTCTGCTCTTTCACCTGCCAAAATCTCTCTAATTAAAAGCAAACCTATGGCAGAAAATACCAGGAGCAACTCAAAACCAAGTAAAAGGAGATATCACATACAACAGCAAGTTCCTTGCTGCCAAATGTCTCTCTGAGTGAACCAACTCCATAGGAGCACTCTGACTTTGTTCTCATAATAAGAAAATAATGAACTGATACATGCTAAAGTGAATGAAAGCCTCCTTCAAGCTACGGAACACATACAGTAGCATCAAATTGCTACTCTGCCAGTGGATCTAAGCAAATTCTGAGGGAAAAAAACCCCACAATTCAAAGCTATCTGGGGCTTCAATACACAGGTTAGCAGAGTGCAGTCCACAGATATTCCTGTACAAATAATACACCCCAAGGCAAGTTTTGCCAGTGCTGTCTCAACCGGGACCTGGATTTTGCTAAGTACCTAACTTTGTTCGACTGCAAGTACAACAAAATTTTAAACACAACAAAAGAAAACAACAACAAAAGTACAGCTATTCTGATGATAAAATCTCTTCCATAAGATAGTCCAATAAGACTGGCACACTTGGGAGAGATATGGAAAAGTAGGTTTTCTCTCCTCAAATGAAGAATTAAAACTTAACTCGCCAGTAGCAGTGTAAAGCTGTGGCTGGTATCAGTCTCCAAGTTCCCACATATGTACCTGGTTTTCCATTACCCTGCTCTTCAGTAAAATATCAATAGTTACTCAAAGTGAGGCAAAGGGGGATGTAGCTTCTGTACAGATGCAACTAGCTACAATGTGTAAATAACAAAATACATGTTTTTGGGGAATGTTGAAAATGTGCCATATGCTGCAATTACATGCAGATTTTTAACATTTTTTTCACCTACCTCAGCCTCATACAATCTCCAAATGAAGGTGCATCTAACCAAAGCACTCCAGTAACACAACTGGAGATTTATCTTACATGTTTGGAGCAAGTCACTTGGCCTCTCCATGTTTCTCCATCTGTGACACTTCACAGAAAGCTTGAGAGGCTTAATTTATTAGCAGCCTGCCAAGTGCTTTAGACAAGTATATCACTAAAGCATTAAAACTGTGTTCATTGGTTCTGAAAGGGTAAACAGTCAAACCAAAATAAAACCTACAATATCGTTAAAAGAAAGCGACACTTTTTAAATGCATAAGTACCACGTTTACCTTATTTGCCTTTATAGGAAAAAAAAAAAAGATCTCCAGACTTTAGGTATTTTATTATAGCAGGACATCAGAGATTTTACTTTCTTCTCAACCCCTTTTCCCTCCATTTACTGTTACACTCCTGGAGGAGGTGATAAGCAGAGAGAAACAGACCAGTAATGCCAAATGAAATGACACGTGCCCTGCCAGACTCACTGTCCCCAGGCCACAGGGGAAGACCTCTACACACCAAGGCCCATCAGCAAGCTTTAATTGACAGCAGACGTCAACTACAGGTCGCCTGATCAGGGCAGAAAACAGTCTGGATGCTAATACAGACAAGGGCAAACTGTTCTCCACACCTGCAAAAGACAATATATTAGATACTGGCAGTGAACACTATTTAAGCACTAGACTTCTTTAAAAGCAGTATCCACGTGGAAGTTTTGTATCTATACAGACCCAAGGTTCAGGCTTTCACTCTTTTGTAAATGTTGCTTTTGCTGCAATACCACTGACAGAATTCCAATGAAGCCATTCCCGGCAAGAGAAACAGTCCATCTAAAATACTGACAATGGACCAGGATCATCTAAAAATACCTGCTATATAATACAGATACATATTGACCAACTCCCAAACACTAGTTCCACTTAAGAGTATAGAATATATACTTTATATAGCTAAACTCAGTTACTATGAAAGAGACAGCTGAAACAAAATAAGAAACCCAAGAGACAGACTGACAAATAACGGAACACTAATTTCTTGTAATTTTTAAGATTATTAAAACTTGAATAGCCAAATAAGACAAATATTCTCCAAATTATCACTAATTAAAACCAACTTACATTTAGTCAAAAGACCCCCAAGCACACTGTATAAAAGCTGTAACATCAGATGAGGGACCGTAACTGACGCCTTGAAAGAGGGTCATTTTGAATCACCAGATACTTAAGAAAAATCTCAAAATCCAAAAGCAACATGATTACAGAGATTTTCATAAATACATTAATATATGTATACACATATACATATATTTTTAGTATGTCTGCTGTAATTCACCTGTAGATTTTCAGTATATAAATCCGGCAAAGCTGCAGTGCTATCCTTCATCTTGTTGCTGCTAACCTTTTTGTGTGCTTTAGATCTTTTTCAGACTGTAAATGTGTATTTGCACTACACTTTGCTGCTAGTTTATCCAGCACACTATTTAAAAGATGGCCTGATGCAACTGTCAGGATTGCGCACTAGGTCTCCGCATCCTTTAGCTCCCACACCAGCACGAAGTGTTTCAGTCCCACACTTCCAAGTCCACACTGCAGAATCTACCATGCCTATAGCATTCTGAAGAGTCACTATAGTAAAAGTAACATTTTTTTCCTCCTGACAGGCTAGTGTGGCTCTCTCTCAGCAGGTGACTGGCAGTTAAGAGTTTCACAGTTCAATCAGACGCACAGAGATGGAAGTACTCCTCTCATGGAGCTGGCATCTGACATATTTGTCATATCAAGCACGAACTCTTTAGCAAGAGCTAACGGGCTTCTTCACATCGTTGCCATTCAGGACATGAACTCTTTTGGTGTGAATCACTGCTGTCATTTGTCTCCTGCAGAAGCACACCTTGACAATTTGGTAAGGGGAGTGGGGAAGAGAGGAAGGTTTCTTCATAATCAATAGACATCAGATTGAAACACATGGTTCAAGATGCCTTTTGGTAGGCAGAACAATGACACAAAAACCCAATGAAATACCCAGAACAGTTTGATGCTGTCATATGCTGTACGAAGCTCTGCAGCTTGTTTCTCCTGAAGCAAGGACAACTTTTGGAAGATGACAGTCCTGATGCATTTAGACTTTGAACCTGTGGCATGATAATCTAGAACATGACTTTTTTCAACAGGTACCTTGGTCCTGTAGAATCATGGAATTTTCAGAGT